>JALHBZ010000001.1:0-35303 GCA_024340015.1 Tolypocladium ovalisporum
AAAAGAAAATTTTCCGCCTTAAGCTTATGGATATAATTAAGTAACGGCCTCTAAGTTTATATTATCTAAAGATTTAAACGATGAGAAAATCTTTTTTACTAAGGACAACATTTTAGTGTAAAATGTGCTGGAAAAATAGTAAATATACTTGTTATAAGCTCGCGCTTTAACAAATGAACAATAACCGTACCTAGAATCTGAAACAAGTAAGCTAGTAGAGAATACGAAGGCGTAAATGAGCTAACAATCATAAAGGAACTCGGCAAATTGACTACCGTAACTTCGGAATAAGGAGGGCTCATTATTCTTGATTAATATCAAGTAAAGAGGAAGAAGCATGAAATAATGTTGTACGACTGTTTAATTAAAACACAGCACTTTGCTGAAAGATTAAAAATCTATGTATAAAGTGTGATATCTGCCCGGTGCCGGCTGGTTAACAGAGATAATTGAATATACTACTATTTGATGTCGACGGAAACCCCGGTTAAAGGCGGCCTTAACGTGAGGGTCCTAAGGTAGCGAAATGCCTTGGCCGTTAAATGCGGTCTTGCATGAATGGTGTAACGATACAACAGCTGTCTCTATGATTGACTCAGTGAAATTGGAATAGCTGTGCAGATACAGCTTACCTCTAGTTAGACGAGAAGACCCTATGCAGCTTTACTGTCACTAATTATAGAATATGATAGACAATTTTCAGAATATAAGGTAATTGACTGCGCAAGCTAATGACAATGAGAATCCTTTATTTTTCTTTCATATGAATGAATTGGTTTAGGATTATGAGTAGATTGTAATTAATGTGGCTTGTTACTGAGTCATTTAAAAACATTAATTATAGTCTTTAAATTATTATATAGCTCATTTTAGTAAATCAGCCTAATTCAACTTATTATTTTATAAATAATAGGTACCCTTTGGCAAGGAACTATCGCTAGGGGACAGTTTATGTGGGGCACAGACCCTGTAAAGAGTAAACAGGAGTGTCTAATAATTATAAATTATTTTGTTTGCTATTTTGAGTAGTAGGCTGGTGCTACTTTGTTGCCAGCCACAACTATTTTTAATCATATATAATTATTTATATTTGCATTTATTGTAAATATATTTAAGTTTAGGTAGGATTTTTACTATACAGAAATTAGAGATAATTGAAAATATTACGAATTTATTCTAATATATTCTAGCTATCATTTTTGATAGTTATGTATTTAATATCTAAAAAGCTCAACGGCTAAATCTTGCCTTACTGTTTGATTATCTACAAATCTTACAGTTGCGTAAGCAGGGCATAGGATCACAAGATGCAATAAGGAAAGATCTTGGATTATTGGAAAAGCTACGCTAGGGATGTTTGTCCTTTAATATTTTATTTTGATAAATAAGTTATACAAGTTTTGTATAAACTAAATTACAAATAAAATCATTAATATAAATTGGGTAAATTTCAAGAATTACTAATAATAGTAAACTTGAAGCGAAGTTTATCTTAACATAAATTATAAGATAAAAACGTTCAACGACTATAAGGTGAGTTTTATGTAATTAACAATAATCCTTTTAATACTACCCAACATTTTTATTCAACATATTTAAAGAAAAAGTAAAATAAATTTATAACAAAATAATCATGAAAGTATTTAATAATAACTTGAATAATATACCTAAAACTGTTGCTTTAAGAAATAAAGTAGGAGATATAGGAAAAACAAAATATTTACCATCTTTCTCTAAAGAATGAAAAAATATTGTTTATTCTTATAATAAAAATAATCTAAAGAATATACCAGTTAATGATGTAAATATTAATAAAATAATCCAAAGTTATTTTAATTTATATTTCAAAGATCATAAATACGTAGGTTCTAAAAAATTTATATTACTTAGAAGAAGACGTAATTTTTTAAGAAGAATATATGTAAGTAATGCAGAAATTAAACATACGAATAATAAAGCAATAATTACTTTATTCACTGTAAATAGAGAAAATAAAATATTAAAAAATAAATATTTAAAAATAAATAAAAAAGTAAGTAAAAATTTAATAAAACGTTATTTCTTATTATATAAAAATAATATAGCAAAAATATACAACATATTAAATAAACAAAGCGCAAGCTCTAATGAATATGCATTTATATCTGAGCCCGGGAGGGCTAGCGCAAGCTATAAAATTTCAAAAAGAAAATTTATAAGTTATAAATTAGGATATTTAAATAAATCAACATTAGAATTAAAGAATCTTTACTTAAAGAAAGTATGAAGTATTATAATTAGTAAATATTGAAAAACATATTTAAGATTATTAAGAAAGTACGATCTAATGTATTCTCTTAATCAATATAAATTTAATAAACAAATACTTTTACCTATTTTAAGTAACATATTAAATAAAATAATAGGAAAGAAAATAGAATATAACATAATAAATCTAAAATCTATTGCATACAACACAGATCTTTTTACTAATGCTTTATCTTTAAAATTAAAGAAAAGTAGAATGAATTATATAAAAAGTATGTTTAGTATATTAAATAGAGCTTATTTACCTAAAATTAATACAATAAAAGAAAGAACTTTAGCTACTAATGTTGATTTATTTTTGTGCGCTGGCGCTATTAAATATAAAGATTTAAAAATAATTTCTAATCTGGGTTTAGCGACAAGCAATAGCTCTAATAATAATTTAGATAAATTATTAGGTAGTACTTCTAATACCAAACAAGTACATAACACAATATACAACTCTATAGGTTATAAAAACATGGGAGGTATAAGATTAGAAGTTAAAGGTAGATTAACTAAACGTTATAGAGCGGATAGATCTATATATTCACTGAAATGAAAAGGTGGATTAAAAAATGTAGATTCATCATTCAAACGTTTAAGTTCAGTTTTATTTAGAGGAAACTCTAAATCTAATGTATCTTATTCATTATCTAACTCAAAACGTCGTATTGGTGCTTTTGCAGTAAAAGGTTGAATAAGTGGTAAATAAATATTAAAGGAAATCTTAAATATGTAAAGAATAAAAATGAAGACATAGTCTGAACCATTTTGAAAGAAATGGAAATATAAAATTATGATAACATACAGAACAGGCTAATTTGCGCAAGAGTGTACAAAATGAGTGCGCGGTTTGGCACCTCGATGTCGGCTTAACTTATCCTCATGGACGCAGGAACTATGTAGGGTGCGACTGTTCGTCGATTAAAAAGTTACATGAGCTGGGTTAAATACGTCGTGAGACAGTATGGTTTCTATCTTCTAGGGGGAATTAGAATAAAATAAGAACGAACTTTTGTACGCAAGGAACAAGAAGAGTTTGACCCGTAAAAAAGGTTAAAATATAGTTACTAACCTATGGTTTACCTGTTGTTTATGTGCCCAAATATTAAATATATATACTTTTGTATATATATATATGTATTCTTATACATAGGGATGTTTCTCTCACTAAGATAAATGTATAGCATAAGCACGGCAGGAACGCTAAGTTGGTTAAGGATAAGTGCTGAAAGCATATAGGCACGAAGCTTATCTTAAGATATTTCTTAAATATACGTAATATACTATTACGAAACTCATAGGCTTTATCCGTACGAATCTAGAGATTTTAAAGAATAAAGTACTAATTTAATAATTCACTATTTATAAATATATCAATAATGCTTCGCAGCCCGATTAGCATAAAAGTAATGCAATTGTTTTGTAATCAATAGAAGCAAGTGCGATACTTGCATTGGGCTAATTAGGATTAGTAGTCAAGCGGTTACGACATAGCTCTTTCGATGCTACCATCGCAGGTTCGAATCCTGCCTAGTCTAAGCGGGTTAGTGTAATAGAAACATATTCGGTTCATGCCCGAAAGATATGGGTGCAAGTCCTGTAACCGCGTTTTAATGACTGCGCAAGCTAAAACCAAAACTATTAGTAATAAAGGGTTATAGCTTAATAGGTAAAGCATACTGCTCATAACAGTACTTATAAGTGTTCAAGTCACTTTAGCCCTAAAGTCCGAATGGTGAAATTGGCAAACACAACAAACTTAAGCTTTGTAGACTTCTAGTCTTGAAGGTTCAAGTCCTTTTTCGGATATAATATATATCTACTATAAATATGTTTAATATTATTACATAATATTACGGGGGTATAATTCAATTTGGTAGAATACTTACTTTGCACGTAAGAAGTTCGAGTTCAATTCTCGGTACCTCCATTAAAGCTTGAGAAGCTCAATTGGTCGAGCAGAGCGCTGAAGTTGCTTTGGTTATGAGTTCAAGTCTCATCTTAGGCATAGGGACTTTAGTATAATGGTGAATGCGTATGACTTTTAATCATTAAAATGTAGGTTCGATTCCTACAAGTCCTATTTTATTAGATATTAGCTTAATTCATTATATTAGTGAATAAGTATTATACTTAACAGGTATGGTGAAATAGGCAAACACGTTCGTTTTAGGTACGAATGAGTAATACTCGTGCAAGTTCAAGTCTTGCTACCTGTATAAACTTAGTATATGTTCGTATACTATTAATTAATATTAATTAAATGTCTTAGAAGTATTAGAGAAGTATCTAAATATTTAATAATAATTAAACTTATTTTTTATATTTCATTTTAGCATTAACATATCTAGCTATTAAAATATCAATTTAAACCTAACATTATGAACAATAATAAAAATACTAAATTAAATCATATATTGCCTGTTATATCTTATATTAATCCTTATGAAAATAGGGCGGATATATATAAGGATAATAATAATAAAGCAGGGATATACCTGACCCCTGGCGCAAGCTAGGGGTACGATGTAATTTAATAAACGGTAAATGTTATATAGGAAGTGCTAACAATCTAAGAAATAGATTTTATCAATACTTATCTATAAGTAATATTACTAATGAACTACTTAAGTACAATAGTAATATATATAAAGCCTTATTAAAATATAAATATTGTAATTTTAGGTTAGAAATATTAGAATATTCTGAAACTAATAACCTAATTAAATTAGAACAATATTATATAGATTTATTAAAACCAGAATATAATATATTACCTCAACCAGGTTCTACTTTAGGTTATAAACATACTTTAGCTACTATTAAGAAATTAAAGAATTATAAACCTACTTCTGAAGCTTTAGCTAAATTAAGGTTAGCCAAAAGATTATCTGGGAATGTTATAGTTGTTGTTAATAAGAAGAATAATAAGATTGTTAGATATCCTTCTGTACGTGAAGCAGCTAGAAATCTAAATGTAACTCATGCAGGTTTAATTTATTGTATGAATAAAAATATTCTATTAAAAGATACATATTTAATAGTAAAATTAATGAAGTTAAAATATTAATTTTATACTACTGTGTAGTATAATATACTGTCGTCTAATAGGCAAGACATGGATTTTTGGTATCTGGAAGTGGGTGTTCGAATCACCCCAGTATAATATAAAATAAAAAAGTTAAATATCTAATAGGTAAGTCATAAATTTTTGGTATTTACCATTGAGTGTTCGAATCACTCTTTCAGAATTAAAAAAGGTAAACATAGCTCAGTAGGTAGAGCAGCTATTTGTGGCATAGCAGGTCTTAGGTTCGAGCCCTAATTTTTACCCTAACTAGGGAATTTGTCCCTTTTACAATTAAAATCTCAAAAATATGAATAACAATTTTAAATTTAAATTAAATCTTCACTGAGTCACTGGCTTTGTTGATGGTGAAGGCTGTTTCAATGTATCAATTATCAAAAGTAAATCTCATAATGTAGGATGAAATATCAAATGTGGATTTTTAATAAAATTACATAAAAGAGATGAAAATATACTTCAACAAATTAAATATTTTTTCGAGGATATTGGTAATATTTATACTAATGACGTATCTACAATATATAAAGTACAAAAACATGCAGATATTATTAATACAATTATTCCTCATTTCGATCGTTATCTTTTAATGACGGAAAAACAAAATGATTTCTTAATTTTTAAGGAAATTTTAAAAATAATAGAAAATAAACAACATCTTGTAATGGATGGATTAATTAAAATTATAAATTTAAAATCATCTTTAAATCATGGACTTTCATCTAATTTAAAAGAATTATTTCCTAATATATCTCCAAAAGAGAGAACTAAAAATTCATCATTAGGAAATATTAATCCTTATTGATTTGCTGGATTTTTTAGCGCTGAAGGTTGTTTCTTTGTAGATATTCATATAAATAAGAATAGAAAATATTGATATGGTTTATCAATAAAAATAAGTATAGGTCAACATTCAAGAGATAAACTACTTATGAAACATCTATTTAATCTATTTAAATGTGGATATTGTACAGAATATAAGAGAAATGACTTAATAATGTTTAGAATATCTAATTTTGAGGATATTTATCTTAAAGTTATTCCTTTCTTTAGGTTATACAAAATAGTAGGAGAAAAATCCTTAAATTTCGAAGACTTCTGTAAAGTAGCTGAATTAATGAAAAACAAAGCTCATCTAACTGAAGAAGGATTAAACGAAATAAGACTAATCAAATCAGGAATGAATAAAAACAGATATTTTTAAAAACATTTCCATATTATTATATATACATATAATAAAGCCTAAGTAGTTTAACGGTTAAAACCTTAATTTCATACATTAAAGATGAGAGTTCAATTCCCTCCTCAGGCTACCTCTTAATCAGGATAGGTTTTTACTTATACCTGATGGGTTCAAATATAATATAATTTTTTACCATGATAATAATTTCAATTGTAGCACTTTTACTTTCTAATGCCGTTAACATAAGACGTGATATATCTATTCTATATAATAGAATAGCTATGCTTATTTTAATTTATTGTATCTTAAATGATTTATCCTCTTTAACTGTAGTAACCAAAGGTATAGGTTTACATGGAGGTTTATTGTTAGTTACAAATATTACACAAATATTTCATATATTCTTATTTACAGTAAGTATATTATTATTAACATTAACAAGTTTCTATCCTAGAAAAGTGTGAGTATCTGAATACTCATCTATGAAAGACTTGCTATTATACAAATTTGTTTATTATAATACAAAAATAATAAATAAAATGGGACAACACTTGAAAATAATAGAATATCCTTTAATATTATTATTTATAATAACAGGTGCAACATTCTTAATGTCAACTAATGATTTAGTTTCTATTTTCTTAGCAATTGAATTACAAAGTTACGGTTTATATATATTAAGTACTGTATATAGAAATTCAGAATTATCTACTACAGGAGGTTTAATTTACTTCTTATTAGGTGGACTAAGTTCTTGTTTCATTTTATTAGGTACAGGTTTATTATACGCCAATTCAGGTAGTACTAGTTTAGATGGTTTATACATTATAACTAGCATAAGTGACGTAAGCTCTACAGATTTATGATACAAACCTTACTATATTAATCTTTCATTAGTAATATTTACTATAGGATTCTTATTTAAAGTAAGTGCTGCACCTTTCCACTTCTGATCTCCTGATGTTTATGATGCTATACCTACTATAGTAACAGCATTTGCAGCTATAATAGCTAAAATATCTATATTTATTTTATTACTACAATTAGTATATTACACTAATAATAGTTTCTATCCTTCGGATACAGAAATGGGATGAACATTTATATTATTAATGAGTTCTTTATTTTCATTAATAGTGGGAACAGTAGTAGGTTTAACTCAATTCAGAATAAAAAGATTACTTGCTTATAGTACTATCTCTCACGTAGGGTTCTTATTATTAGCATTAGGTATATCTAGTATTGAATCTACTCAAGCATTTATCTTCTATTTAACACAATATACAATAAGTAATTTAAATGTATTCATCATATTAATCGCTATAGGTTTTTCTTTATATTGCTATACAAGTGATAACAAACAACATGAACAATTAATGGATAAAACTAATTCTCCTATACAATTAGTAAGCCAGTTAAAAGGTTATTTCTATATAAATCCTATATTAGCTCTAAGTTTAACTATTAGTATATTTTCACTTGTCGGTGTACCTCCTTTAGTGGGATTCTTCGGTAAACAGATGATATTAAGTGCAGCTTTAGATAAAGGTTTAGTATTCTTATCTTTAGTTGCTATATTAACTAGTGTTATAGGAGCAGTATATTATTTAAGTATAATAAAACAAATGTTCTTTAGCAAACCTGATTATAAAGTTAATACTTTATTAGAAAATTTAGTATTAAAAGGTAATGTTATGGATAATAATAAAACAGTTATTAAAAATGTAAGTTTTAAATATAATAATATAGCTATATCAAGCCCAATATCTTTTGTTATATCTAATATAACATTAGTAATTTTATTATTTTTATTTATGAACAAAGAATGGCTAAGCATGGGTACCATATTGGTACAAATCTTATTTAATTGTTAAATGAGTAGCGTAACTTTTCTTTTTATTCTTGTATCTATAATAACTATACTATTTTTAGCTCTTAATTTTATATTCGCACCTCATAACCCATATCAAGAAAAATATAGTATCTTCGAATGTGGTTTTCATAGTTTCTTAGGACAAAATAGAGCTCAATTTGGTGTAAAATTCTTTATCTTTGCCTTAGTGTATCTATTATTAGACTTAGAAATATTAGTGATATACCCTTTTGGTCTTAGTGGTTATGAAAATGGAGTATATGGTTTAATCATAGTACTTATATTCATAGGTATAATCACAGTCGGATTTGTGTTTGAATTAGGTAAAAATGCATTAAAAATAGATAGTAGACAATCTTATAACTACTTTCATAAATCAAAAAGATTTATAAATACATTCATTGAAAATAAATAAATAAACACATAGCTTTATTAGCTTTGATGATATCTATGTTTCTAGTGAAGCATAAAAACACACTTTTATTATTTTGTGAAATTCTTATTTCTAATTAAAAAGCAGAACAATTTACGAGATTTATATTTTTAATATTATATAAAATATTATGTTACAATCATCAAAAATAATAGGAGCAGGATTAGCTACAGTTGGAGTTTTAGGAGCTGGAGTTGGAATAGGAGTAGTATTCGGAGGTTTAATCTTAGGAGTTGCTAGAAACCCTTCATTAAAAAACCAATTATTCTCTTACGCTATATTAGGGTTCGCTTTCTCAGAAGCTACTGCGTTAAGTGAATAGCGCAGTATAAAGAGGGTGAATTGCAAAGAGTACATAAAATTATGTTAATTTGCAGCGAAGTTTAATATTATACATTTAAATATATTAAAAACGTTCAACGACTAGTAGATGAGGAATGTATTAACAATAATTCTACCTTGAGCGCCCTCATATCTTAGGATATAAGATATAAGACATAGTCTAAATAAGAAGTAAACTTCTTAAGTAAAGTATATATGGCATACGTTATAGTGTTAAAAACACTAATCTTTTGTAAATCCATCTCAACAAACGTTAATGTAAAATCTAGATTACCAAATGGGATTGAAAAGTCTTACTACAATCCTATAAATCAAAGAAAAGAAATACGTATGGATAATAATGGTAAAATAGGAGTATATTTGACCCCTGGCGCAAGCTAGGGGTACGAGAAAATAAAATCAATAACAAGATGTATGTAGGTAGTGGTGATCCATTATATTTAAGAATAAGTGATTACTATCAATCTTGATATTTAGAATCTAGAACTAATTTATATATAGTAAGATCGTTAAACAAATATTCTATGAATAATTTTAATCTACATATCTTAGAATATACTGATTCTAATAATCTTATTAAGTGTGAACAGAAATGGATAGATTTAATCATACCAGAATATAATACTAATCCTACAGCTGGTAGCACTAAAGGGTACAAACATAGTATTGAATCTATAGAAAAGATGAGAATATTAGCTACTGGTAGAAAGCATACTGACGAAGTTAAAGATCTTATGAGTAAAAATCGTAAAGGGATTAACAACTCCTTTTACAATCAAAAACATACTCCTGATACTATAGAGAAATTTAAAATTATTGCTAGTAATAGAACTTATGTTCCAGTTAAAGGACTAGAAGTAGAGATAACTGATATTGAAACTAAAATTACTAGTACTCATAGTAGTATTAGAGAAGCAGCTAAATTCTTAAACTCTGATATTAAAACCTTATTAAGAAGAGAAACTGCTTATAAAGACAAAGGTATTAACAAGCCATATAGAAATAGATATATTATAAATATCAACAGAAATAATGACTAATTAATTGTATTCGCATTAATGATGTCTTTACTTTTATTATACGTTGCATAATTTTGCTTCGCAATAAATAAATAAATTACTATACATATAAAATATGTAAATATATATAAGGGATTGGGTGGGTAGGGATGTTAGTTATACTAACAATAAAAAAAAATCAATTCTATTTAAAATTAGAAATTTAATAATTAAATTTTTGCGTCAGCCATGAAAAATTTATTAAACACATTTATATATTTAGACGCGCCTACTGCTTGAGGTATATACTTCCAAGATAGCGCTACTCCACAAATGGAAGGTTTAGTGGAATTACATGATAATATTATGTACTACTTAGTATTAATCTTATTCTCTGTAGGATGAGTATTATTCTCTATAGTCAAAAACTTTGCTGCTACTAAAGCACCTATATCACACAAATACTTAAATCACGGGACTTTAATAGAATTAATATGAACTATAACACCTGCTGTTATATTAATACTTATAGCATTCCCATCATTCAAATTATTATATTTAATGGACGAAGTGAACGATCCTTCAATGTCAGTTCTTGCAGAAGGACACCAATGATATTGAAGTTACCAATATCCAGATTTTATAGATTCTAATGAAGAATTTATAGAATTCGATTCATATATCGTACCAGAATCAGACTTAGAACAAGGTGGATTAAGAATGTTAGAAGTTGATAACAGAGTTATCGTTCCTGAATTAACACATATCAGATTTGTTATAACTTCTGGAGACGTTATACACTCTTTTGCTTGTCCTTCATTAGGTATAAAATGTGACGCATATCCTGGTAGATTAAATCAAGTTTCTGTATTTATTAATAGAGAAGGAGTATTCTACGGACAATGTTCAGAAATATGTGGAATCTTACACAGTTCAATGCCTATAGTTATAGAATCTGTAAATATAGACAAATTTGTTCATTGATTATATAATGCTTAGTTTATTATAATAAAAAATTTATCTGAATAATTAATTTAGTACCCTTAGCGCAAGCTAGGGGACAGATAAAAGGGGTATTAGTTTAATGGTAAAACTTGATGTTACGGCCATCACAATCGTAGTTCGAGTCTATGATGCCTCTAGTATAGTCATTAATGTCTATACTAATGTATAGCTTACACAGTATATACATATGTATAGCTTGTGCAGACAATTTAGAACAATTCGATATATATTAAATAAACATATGAGTTTAACTTTAGTACTTTTTTTAATAGGAATCTTAGGATTCGTATTCAATAGAAAAAATATAATATTAATGCTTATTTCTATAGAAATAATGCTATTATCTATAACATTTTTAATATTGGTAAGTTCTATTAATCTTGACGATATAATAGGACAAACATATGCTATATACATTATAGTAGTTGCTGGTGCAGAATCTGCTATCGGTTTAGCTATTTTAGTAGCTTTCTATAGACTAAGAGGAAGTATTGCAATAGAATATAAATAATGTATTTAAGTATAATTATATTACCTTTATTAGGATCTATAGTATCCGGGTTTTTTGGTAGAAAAGTCGGTGTGACAGGAAGTCGTATACTGGGTTGTCTAAGTATAATGATAACCACAGTATTAGCTATTATTAGCTTCTTTGAAGTAGGATTTAATAATAATCCTATTTCTATAAATTTATTTAAATGATTAGATAGTGAATCATTTAATATGGCGTGAAACTTTCAATTTGATAGTTTAACAGTATCAATGCTAATACCTGTATTAGTGATAAGTTCTTTAGTTCATTTATATTCTATAGGATATATGAGCCAGGATCCACACAATCAAAGATTCTTTAGCTATTTAAGCTTGTTCACTTTTATGATGATTATATTAGTAACAGGTAATAATTATCTATTAATGTTTGTAGGATGAGAAGGTGTTGGAGTTTGTTCATACCTTTTAGTTAGTTTCTGATTTACTAGAATTGCTGCTAACCAAAGTTCTTTATCTGCATTTTTAACTAATAGAGTTGGGGATTGTTTCTTAACAATAGGAATGTTTGTAGTATTATGATCTTTAGGTAACTTAGATTATAGCGTAGTATTCTCAGTAGCTCCTTATATTAATGAAAATATTATAACAATTATAGGTATTTGTTTATTAATAGGAGCTATGGCTAAAAGTTCTCAACTGGGTCTTCACATATGATTACCTATGGCCATGGAAGGTCCTACACCTGTATCTGCATTAATACACGCAGCTACAATGGTTACAGCTGGAGTATACTTATTAATACGTTCATCTCCTTTAATAGAATATAGTTCAACTGTTTTATTAATATGTCTTTGATTAGGTGCTATCACTACAGTGTTTAGTTCTCTTATAGGTTTATTCCAACAAGATATTAAAAAAATTATTGCTTATTCTACTATGAGTCAATTAGGTATGATGGTTATAGCTATAGGTTTATCTTCTTATAATATAGCTATATTCCACTTAATAAATCACGCTTTCTATAAAGGATTATTATTCTTAGGGGCAGGTGCTGTAATACACGCTGTAGCAGATAATCAAGATTTAAGAAGATATGGAGGATTAGTATCATTTTTACCTTTAACTTATACAGTTATATTAATAGCTAGTCTTAGTTTAGTTGCTTTCCCTTTCATGACAGGATTTTATAGTAAAGATTTTATATTAGAATCTGCTTATGGTCAATATTGCTTTAGTAGTATAAACGTTTACTTTATAGCTGTAATAGGTGCAATATTTACTACACTATATTCAGTGAAAGTTATATATTTAACATTCTTAGCTAATCCTAATGGGCCTGTAAACTATTATAAAAACGCACATGAAGGTGATATCTTTTTAAGCTTACCTCTAGTAATATTAGCTATATTTTCTATATACTTCGGATTCTTAACTAAAGATATATTCATTGGTTTAGGTTCAGGATTCTTTACAGATAATAGTATATTTATCCACCCTATGCATGAAATATTAATAGACACAGAATTTGCTGTACCTACATTGTTTAAATTACTTCCTTTAATATTCACAGTATCATTTTCAGCTTTAGCTATTATATACCCAGAATTTATGCCTAGTGTTGTAACTAATTTCAAATTATCTAGTTTAGGATACTACGTATTTGGTTTCTTTAACCAACGTTTCTTAGTAGAATTCTTCTATAACAAATTTATAGTTAATACAGTTCTAGATCTAGGAGGTCAAACAACTAAAGTATTAGATAAAGGTAGTATAGAGTGAGTTGGTCCTTATGGTATGGGAGTAATATTAACTAAAACAAGTAAAACAATATCTAGCTTAAGTAAAGGAGTTGTTACTGATTACGCTCTTTACATATTAATAGGAGTTTGCTTCTACTTATCTATATTTACTTTTGTTTCAATATTCTTTGATTTAGTTAATTCTATTACAGTATCTTGCTTAATAGTTTTAATAGGTATTAGTAATTATATTATTTCAAGTAAAGAAAATGATAATAAAATTATCTAACGTCTAATATCATTATATATGATATAAATAAATTTTAATTTATTAGCTTATATAACATAAGCTAAAATACATAAATAACATTACAATTTGCAAATTATGCAGTATATATATTTGTAGCTCTGCTTCATATATATAATTCTTTAAAGTACATATACATAATATATTAAAAATAACTTTTTATGTAGAGTTATATTATGTATAAATACTAACAATTTTAATTTAATAGCGCCAGCGCACAAAAATAAATACAATGAGATTATTAAAAAGTCATCCTTTTTTAAAACTAGTTAATGCTTATATAATTGATCATTCACAACCAAGTAATATAAATTACTTATGAAATTTCGGTTCATTATTAGGTTTATGTTTAGGTATACAAATAGTTACAGGTGTAACTTTAGCTATGCATTATAACCCTAGTATAGCAGAAGCATTCAATTCTGTTGAACACATAATGCGTGACGTAAATAACGGATGATTAGTTCGTTACTTACACAGTAACACAGCTTCAGCTTTCTTCTTCTTAGTGTACTTACACATAGGTAGAGGTTTCTATTACGCATCTTATAGAGCTCCTAGAACTTTAGCTTGAGTTATAGGTGTTATAATCCTTATTCTTATGATAGGTACAGCCTTCCTGGGTTACTTGAACATAGCCCAAAACGACTATAATACTAAAGCAATAACAACGTTTAATAATAAAAGATACTTTTCAACTTCTCGTAACTCTAACTCTGATACAATTAATAATTTCTTAAAATCTAAAAATCTTAACCCTGTTTTTATTTATGATAATATACATGAGGATTCAGTACGTAAAAATATAGCTAAAGAAACTAAGGGACTTAGTGGTATTTATATGGTATTGAATAAAGAGACTATAAGTTATTATGTAGGATCAGCTTCTACAGGTAAATTTAATTCAAGATTCTCAAGTCATTTAATATATCTAACAGGTAGTAAAATAGTTAAAAATTCAGTTAAGAAATATGGTTTGCATAACTTCTGTTTTATTGTATTAGAACTATTTCCAGAAGTAGTTAATCAAGAAAACAATAAAAGATTATTAAATTTAGAAGACTTTTATTTGAAATCACTTTTACCTGATTATAATATATTAACAGAGGCAGGATCTAGTTTTGGATATAAACATAGTGAAGTAACTAGAATAAAAATGAAAGCTAATTATAGTGAAGCTCGTAGAAATCAAATAGGGGACTTGAACAGAGGTAAATCTCTATCCCCTGAAACTATAGAGGCTATAAAAGAATCAGCTTTAACTAGAGAAAAACCAAGTTATACAGAACAAGGGATTCTAAATATGAAAAATAATTCTAAAGCTATTATTGTAAAAGAGTTAAATAATACCGTTTATGGTGAATTTAATAGTATAGTTGAAACAGCAGAAGCCTTAAACTGTTCTACTAAAACCATACAGAGAACATTGAAAAGTCCTAGTAAATTATTAAAAGGACGTTGAATTGTTGATTATAATAAATAATACAATAATTAATATTATAGTTGTAGTCCTGCAAGTTATAAGTTTTATGCAATTTATGGAAAGAAATAAAACTTAAAGCAGAATGACCTGACAGGGTTATTGAAGAAATAAATGATTTCTTTGGCAATACTAGTGAAAACGATCAAAAGATACTATATTTCTAGTGTAAGAGATCGTCGGTTCTCCATAGGATCGCGACAGACTGGGTCACTGGTGGGTGGCTGAAATGCTGCTTAATGCACAGTCGGAACTTTTTATCTTTAACTGTAGATAAATGTGATACTCGAACTATAAAGATATCACAGCTTTTAATTTTAAAAGTAAGTTTGTATGTACTTCCATACGGGCAAATGTCATTATGAGGTGCTACAGTTATTACTAACCTAATAAGTGCCATACCATGAATAGGACAAGATATAGTTGAGTTCATTTGAGGTGGATTCTCTGTTAATAACGCTACTTTAAATAGATTCTTCGCTTTACACTTCGTGTTACCTTTCGTATTAGCTGCATTAGTATTAATGCACTTAATAGCAGTACACGATACAGCTGGAGCAAGTAATCCTTTAGGAGTACCAGGATATTATGACAGAATACCTTTCGCACCTTATTACTTATTTAAAGATTTAATTACTATATTTATCTTTTTCTTCGTTTTAAGTATGTTCGTGTTCTTCATGCCTAATGTATTAGGTGACAGTGATAACTATATAATGGCTAACCCTATGCAAACACCTGCAGCTATAGTACCAGAATGATACTTATTACCATTCTATGCTATACTTAGATCTATACCTAATAAATTATTAGGAGTTATAGCTATGTTTGCAGCTTTAGTTATAGTATTATTATTACCTAGAGCAGATTTAGGTTTAACTAAAGGTTTACAATTCAGACCTTTAAGTAAAATAATGTTCTACATATTTGTTATAAATTTCTTAATATTAATGCAATTAGGAGCTAAACACGTTGAAAGTCCATTTATAGAATTTGGACAAATCAGTACAGTTTTATATTTCTCTTACTTCTTAGTTATAATGCCTGTTGTAAGTATAATAGAAAATACTTTAATAGATTTATATCAAGGTAATAACAAAACAAAATAATAAACTAAAATATACTTCGTTCGTAAGAATTAGCTAGATCTTTTAGTGATATAAGACAATATTACTTATTTTGTTTGTTTATAGCTTACGCACTCTAAACAATTTTATATAATCAGAGCTTCATAGCCATGATTATCATAAAAAGATTATGATGTAAAAGGATTTACACTTTGATTGCAAATCAACAGTACGAGGTTCGATTCCTCCATAATCTTACTACTACTAATGTAGTACCCTTAATAATGAAAACTTATTATTAATACTTACATTCATAAATAATTTACTATATATTACATACATATATAGAATATATCTATAGATATAGATATAAAGTCAATAAATAACAATATTTAGTTTATAGTGTTAAAACAGAGTATAAATATAATTTTTATCATATAGTAGAGGACTATATATGAATAATTTTACTATAATGAAAAATTTATAAAAATTTGAGTGGAACAATAAATATAGTAAGTTCACTTTTAATTATTGGTATGCGCTGCTGGCTGCGAAGCCAGCAGCAAGCTACTAATAATGTCACTTAAATATCATACTCTATTCTTTCAAAATTTTGAAATTAGAAAACGAAGGTACCATGAACCTAAAATTAAGATCTGAAATATCTGTAGGTATTGAAAGATGATTTAATTCAACTAACGCTAAAGACATAGGAACTTTATATTTAATATTTGCTCTATTTTCAGGATTATTAGGTACTGCAATGTCAGTATTAATAAGACTAGAACTTACTGGACCAGGAGTACAATTTATCTCTAATAACCAATTATATAACAGTATCGTTACAGCTCACGCTATATTAATGATATTCTTTATGGTTATGCCTGCATTAATCGGAGGATTTGGAAATTTCCTTATGCCTTTAATGATAGGAGGTCCTGATATGGCATTCCCTAGATTAAATAATATCAGTTTCTGATTATTACCACCTAGCTTAGTATTACTAATATTCTCTGCATGTATAGAAGGTGGAGTTGGTACAGGTTGAACTTTATATCCTCCTTTAGCTGGATTACAAAGTCACAGTGGACCAAGTGTAGACCTAGCTATTTTTGCTTTACACCTTGCAGGGGTAAGTAGTTTATTAGGTGCAATAAACTTTATAACTACAATAGCTAATATGAGAACACCAGGTATAAGCTTACACAAATTAGCTTTATTTGGATGAGCCGTAGTTATAACAGCTATCTTATTATTATTATCATTACCTGTATTAGCTGGAGGTATTACAATGGTATTAACAGATAGAAACTTCAATACTTCATTCTTCGAAGTAGCTGGAGGTGGAGATCCTATTTTATTCCAACACTTATTCTGATTCTTCGGTCACCCAGAGGTTAAATTTATAAGCCTCTTAATGTTGCTATATGCTGGAAAAGCTTCGCTAACTAGTTTTAAATACTCCATCTTTAATGACACAGTAAAAAAGTTAAAACAATGAAGTCAATCAGCAGGTAACACTTCTAATTTTGAAAGTGGAACCTCAGAGACTATACGCAACAATACTGAAAATATAAAAAATATATCGATTCACGTACCTACTCATTCAAAACCACTAAATGATGAACAATTTGGACATTACTTAGCTGGTTTAATAGATGGGGATGGTCATTTTAACAATCAACAACAATTAGTAGTAGTTTTTAGCTCACCTGATGTACAATTAGCTTATTATATAAAAGAAATAATAGACTTTGGACATGTAAGAAAAGTTAAAGATAAAAACGCCTATATATACGTTATATCTAACAAAGAAGGTATACTTAGAACTCTAAATTTAATTAATAATAAATTAAGAACTAGCAACAAATATAATCAAGTTATTACTCGTATACTAGAAAGTCCTAAATATTTAAATGAAAATATAATTTTTAATATAAATAATTCAAAGGATTTTAATAATCATTGATTAGCGGGATTTTCTGATGCAGATAGTAGTTTTCAAATTAAAATTATTACTAGAGAAATTAAACCTAGACCTGAAGTTAGATTAAATTTTCAAATAGATCAAAAATATAATGACTTACTATTATTAGTAAAAGAAATATTTGGCGGGAATATTGGTTATAGAAAAAGTAAAGATACTTATTATTATGGATCAACAAGCTTTGGTTCTGCTAAAAAAGTAATAAAGTATTTTGATAATTATCATCTACAATCTAGTAAACACCGTAGTTATCTTCAATGAAGAAAAGCGTATATATTAATACAAGATAATAAACATTTAAACGACGAAGGTTTAAATGCTATAAAATTGTTAAAAGAATCAATAAATAAACATTCAGTATAAGATAGAGTCCTAACAAGAACGCAAGTTCTTGAGTATTAAAATTAATAGATCTATACAAGACTATTAACTTAATCAAAATAATTGTTATATCTTAATCATCCCTGGTTTCGGTATAATTAGTACAACTATATCAGCTAACGCAAGTAAACCTATATTCGGTTATATCGGTATGGTTTACGCTATGATGTCTATTGGAATATTAGGATTTATCGTGTGATCTCATCACATGTATACAGTAGGATTAGATGTAGATACAAGAGCTTATTTCACAGCTGCTACATTAATTATTGCTGTTCCTACAGGAATTAAAATATTCTCATGATTAGCTACATGTTACGGAGGATCTATAAAAATGACACCTTCAATGTTATTCGCATTAGGTTTCGTATTCATGTTCACAATGGGAGGATTAAGTGGTGTTGTATTAGCTAACGCTTCACTTGATATCGCATTCCACGATACTTACTACGTTGTAGCTCACTTCCACTATGTTTTAAGTATGGGTGCAGTATTCGCAATGTTTGCTGGATGATACTTCTGAATCCCTAAAATGTTAGGTTTAAATTACGACTTAACTTTAGCTAAAATACATTTCTATTTATTATTCATAGGAGTTAATCTTACATTCTTCCCACAACACTTCTTAGGTTTACAAGGTATGCCTAGAAGAATAAGTGACTACCCTGACGCTTTTGCAGGATGAAACTTAATAAGTAGTGTTGGATCTATGGTAAGTGTATTAGCTAGTGGATTATTCTTCTACATTCTTTACAAACAATTAGTAGACGGTAAAGTAGCAAGCAGAAACCCTTGATTAACACCAGGATTCTATACTGACGTATTACAAGCTAACTTAAACAGATGTTACAGTAGTTTAGAATGAGGATTATCAAGCCCACCTAAACCTCACGCATTTGTAAGCTTACCTTTACAAAGTTAAATAACATAAGTATAATTATAATTAATTACAACTATCTGAGTCTTATCCAAAAGATAGGGCTACCTATCTCAACCTAGTCTTGGGTATAGGTTAGAAATATTTATTTTATATATATGGTTTATAAACTAATTATAAATAATATATTTCAAGTCTCATTAGCTCAATGGAAGAGCATGATACTTCTAATATTAGGACCTTAGTTCGACTCTAAGATGAGACTATAAGCTTTAGCTTGTTATGCAAGCTAGCTACCACCTTCAATAATAAATAGTTTATTAATAGCGCTGTTTATACAAACACATTAAATATTACTGACTATTTTTGCATCTAGGTTATTTAAAGTTTAATACAAAAATTGATTACAATCATAAACATTAGTGCGTTTCTAAGCTATGAGCTTATATCTGCTTGTAATGCTATAATGATGTATTATTAACTTTTTATAATAAAAAAGAGGTAAAATTACTAGTTTTTATAAAAGTAACAATAGAAATGAATTTACCTATAACTGTTATTTCAATTATTGAAAATCTATTATTAATGTTACCAGCATTATTAGTAGTAGCATACGTAACTGTAGCAGAAAGAAAAACTATGGCTAGTATGCAAAGAAGATTAGGTCCCAATGCTGTAGGTTATTATGGTCTATTACAAGCCTTCGCGGATGCTTTAAAATTAATTTTAAAAGAGTACGTTGCACCTACACAAGCTAATTTAATACTATTCTTCTTAGGACCAATAGTAACATTAATATTTGCTTTATTAGGTTATGCTGTTATTCCTTATGGACCTGGATTATCTTTAGGTGATATGGAATTAGGTATATTATTTATGTTAGCTGTTTCATCTTTAGCTACTTATGGTATATTACTTGCAGGATGAAGTGCTAATAGTAAATATGCTTTCTTAGGATCTTTAAGAAGTACAGCCCAATTAATTAGTTATGAATTAGTTTTAAGTTCAGTATTATTAATTATTATTATGATAACAAATAGTTTAAACTTAAATATAAACGTTCAATTTCAAAAAATTGTATGATTAGCTTTACCTTTATTCTGTATATTAATAATATTCTTTATCGGTTCCGTAGCGGAAACTAATAGAGCTCCATTTGATTTAGCTGAGGCTAATTAGATTTGGCCTCATTAAAGATCACAAATTGCTGGAACATCTTATTTAAGAAAATCAGCAGGGAAGTAATTCGATAAATTTGTTTCGGATTAACTCTTCAGAGACTAGATGTGGTCATTTAATATTTAATATATTAAATAAGGTATAGTCCAAACTTATATGAAAATATAAGATTAATAATTAATCGAAATTCTTTAATAGCGCCAGCGCACTAAATTAAATCTCTATAAGAAAAATAAGTTTTCTTATAGTCCAATGGGTAGTTACAAATATTACACTAAAAGACTTTTCTCATCTATGCCTAAAAATGTAAATCTAAATATAAATTCTGTACCAATTTTAACTCTAAAAGAGTTAGACAATAAAGATTATATAAATTCATTTAGAGATACGTTAAAAAGTAAAGGTGGTATTTACTCTTTTATAAATACGACTAACAATAAACAATACATAGGAAGTGCTAAAGATTTATATATAAGACTAAATGAACATATAAATAATAAAAAGTCTAATATAAATTTACAAAGAGCATTTAATAAATATGGATTGGATAAATTTCATTGAATTGTGTACGAATATTTTAGTTATACAACTAAGATAATAAGTCACAAAGATTTAACTACTTTAGAAACCAATTATATAAAAGCATTTAATCCTACAAGTCTTTACAATTTCAAACTAGAGTCTACTAGTATGTTAGGTTATAAACACACAGTAGAAGCTATACAGAAAATGAAAGATTATTACAAAGATAAAAATAACCACCCTATGTATGGTAAAAATCATACTGAACAAGCTTTATCTTTAATTAGTAAACCAGGTATATTAAACCCTATGTACGGTAAAACTCATAGTGAAAAAAGTAAGAGCCTTATGGCTAAGAAAAGAAATAAGCATTTGAATGGCGTAGGTATATTTGATTTAAATGACAATTTAATACAAAAATTTGATAATAATGTAGAATTAGCTAACTATTTAGGTATATCTAAAGTAACTGTAGGTAAGTATATGAATAATAAATTAATTTATAAAAACGTTTATATATTTAAGCCTATAGATGATAAATAAATATTTCGATTAGTAACTGGAATCAGAATTAGTTAGTGGATTTATGACAGAACACGCTGCTGTTATATTCGTTTTCTTCTTCTTAGCTGAATATGCTAGTATCGTTATAATGTGTATATTTATTAGTATTTTATTCTTAGGAGGTTATTTAGTGCAATTTGATTATATTTATGTATTCGATTCATTAAATTATATATATGCCTATTTATTTAATATAGAATGAATTACATCTCCAGAATATTTCAAATTAAGAGGAGTCTTAACTAGTTCTTCTGTAGACGGATTATTATCTAGTTTAACTCTAGGTATTAAAAGTTCAATAATGGTATTTGTATTTATCTGGGTAAGAGCCTCTTTTCCAAGAATTAGATTTGACCAGTTAATGTCCTTCTGTTGAACTGTATTATTACCAATATTATTCGCATTCATAGTGTTGGTTCCTTCATTACTGTATATGTTTGGAATATACTTTATAAACATAAGTTTATTCTAATTATATTTTAACAGAAGGAATTTAGTAATGAAACGCATGTCCATTATAACTTTTAAATTATCCAGAGTTTTATATTATAATATAAAATGCTATTCCCTATTAATGAAATTACGCTTAACAATATACCTCAGAATAGAATATACAAAAATGTTAATGATTCATTAACTCTATCTCTAATCAAGGATAACTTAACAAAAATAAGTGGGATTTATACTATTGTTAATAATAATAGTAAGAAATTATATGTAGGTAGTTCTATGGACTTAGCTAAAAGAATATTGGAGCATATTAAAAATAAAAATTCTAACATATATTTACAAAATGCTATTAAAAAAAATGGATTAAATAATTTTACTATTTATATCTTAGAATTATTGCCTATAAATGATAATTTAACAAGTGAAGAATTCAATATTTTACTGATAGAAAAAGAACAGAAATATTTAGATCTTTTACAAAATAAATATAATATAAACCCCACAGCAGGTAAATCTAGAGCAGGAGCTAAACATACTGAAGCTACTAAAGAATTAATGAGTAAAATGAGACAAGAAAATCCTTATTTTTTAAATAAAACTCATAGTTTAGAAACTATAGAGAAAATGAGATTAAGATTTACTGGTAGTAATAATCAAATGTCTGGTAAACCTGTTAGTGAAGATAATAAAAAATTAATATCTGAAATGTTTAGTAAAAACGTTTATTTATATGATGCTAATACACTAGAATTAATAAATAAATTTGATAAACACAAAGATATGATAAAAGAGTTAAATATTTCATCAAAAACTTTAGTAAAATATAAAGATTCTGGTAATGTATTTAGAAATAAATATGTTATTACTTCTTTTGAATTAAATAAAGACAATTAATTATAGGTTGAGTAAGAGCATCATTCCCTAGAATACGTTTCGATCAATTAATGTCTTTCTGTTGAACTGTTTTATTACCTATTTTATTTGCATTTATAGTATTAGTTCCATCTTTATTATACATGTTTGGAATATACTTTATAAACATAAGCTTATTTTAATTAAAACAAAACTCATTAATATTTAACCATGAAATGCATGTCCATCGGTATCATTATATAATCTAAAGTTTGAAAATAATATCTTTTATAAGATGTTATTATCCTCTTTATTAACTGTACCTGTCATAGGTACAATTATAGTATCTAGTATAGACTCATACAAAAAAGGTTCAGAAGTCTATACAAAAACAATCGCACTAGTTACTAGTGTAATAAACTTAATTATATCTTTAGTTATGTTTATATTATTTAATAATAGTACTAATCAATTTCAATATGTACAAGAACATTATAACGTACAATTATTTGATATTTATTTAGGTGTAGATGGTATATCTATATACTTTATATTATTAACTACAATAATAATGCCTATAGCAATATTATCTAATTGAGATTCTATAAAAGAAAATGTAAAATCTTTTTTAATAATAATGTTATTATTAGAAACATTACTATTAGCTGTATTTATGGCATTAGATATAATGTTATTCTATATCTTTTTCGAAAGTATATTACCACCTTTATTTATATTAGTAGGTATATTTGGATCAGATAACAAGGTAAGTGCCAGTTATTATTTATTCTTATATACATTATGAGGTTCATTATTCTTATTATTATCTATATTAAGTACATCATCTATTATGGGTAGTACAGATTTTGATACTTTATTCAAATTAAACTTTGAATATAAAACACAAATATTCTTATTTGTAGGAATATTTATAGCCTTTGCTGTAAAAACACCAACAATATTCTTAAATAACTGATTATTAAAAGCTCACGTTGAATCTCCTTTAGGAGGAAGTATAGTGTTAGCTGCTATTGTCTTAAAATTAAGTTTATATGGTATATTTAGATTAATATTACCTATATTACCTAAAGCATCTTTAGATTATACTTTTGTAATATATACTATAGCTGTTATTACTATAATATATGCTAGTTTTAGTACAATAAGAACAACAGACGTAAAAGAATTAATTGCTTATAGTTCTGTATGTCACGCAGCTGTATATTTAATAGGAGTATTTAGTAACACAATACAAGGAGTAGAAGGAAGTATAGTTCTAGGATTAGCTCACGGATTTGTATCTAGTGGTTTATTTATATGTGCAGGTGGTATATTATATGATAGAACAGGTACTAGAAGTATATATTTCTATAGAGGTGCCGCTCAATTAATGCCTATATTTGCTATATTATTCTTTATATTATCTCTAGGTAATTGTGGTGCTCCTTTAACTCTAAATTTCGTAGGTGAATTCATGTCACTTTATGGAATAATAGAAAGATTACCTGTATTAGGAATATTCGCTTGTTCTTCTATAGTATTCTCTGCAGCTTATACTATATACATGTTTAACAGAACAACTTTTGGTGGTTCTTTCACTAGATTCTTAGAAGAAAGTATATATGACGTTAATAAAAGAGAATTTATAATGTTATTTATATTAGTTGTGTTTACTATAGTATTAGGTGTATATCCTTCATTAATATTAAACGTATTAGACTATTCTATGAATGGTTTAATATATAGTGTATAATTAAAGCGCAAGCTCTTATATACTTTATAAGCCTGTATAGGGCTACATATTTACGATTAAAACCAAACACGTATTATACAAATAAAAAGAAAAATAAACATGCCACAATTAACACCTTTTTATTATATGAATGAAATAGTATTTGCTTTTGCTGTAATAGTATTAGTATTATACATATTATCTAAATACATATTACCAAGAATAGTTCGTTTATTCTTATCACGTATGTTTATTAATAAAATATAATATTATAAACATACTTTTTATAGTATTTATACTATAAGTACTTAGTTTTTTAAAGATATATATATAATAGTAGTAATACATACTACTTATGTTTACACAAAATTTATTCACAGAAATAAGAAGTCCCTTAGATCAATTTGAAATAAGAGACATATTAAATTTAGAAGTTTTAGGTGGTAACTTACACCTATCATTAACAAATATAGGATTCTACTTAACATTAGGTTTCTTAATAACAATAATATTAAGTTTAGTTGCAACTAATTATAACAAATTAGTAAGTAACAACTGATCTATAGCTCAAGAATCTTTATACGTAACAATACATAACATTGTTACAAACCAAATAAATGCTAAAAATGGACAAGTTTACTTCCCATTTATATATACATTATTTGTATTTATATTAATAAATAACTTAATCGGAATGATACCTTATAGCTTCGCTTCAACAGGTCATTTCGCTTTAACATTCGCTCTTAGTTTCACAATAGTGTTAGGAGCAACAATCTTAGGATTCCAAAAACACGGTTTAAAATTCTTTTCATTATTAGTACCAGCTGGTTGTCCTTTAGGCCTTTTACCTTTACTAATAACTATAGAATTTATTTCATACTTAGCAAGAAATGTTTCATTAGGACTTAGATTGGCTGCTAATATAACAGCAGGTCACATGTTATTAAGTATTTTAAGTGGATTTGTTTATAATATAATGAACTCAGGTATAATATTCTTCGTATTAGGATTAATACCTTTATTATTTATTATAGCATTCTCAGGATTAGAATTCGCTATAGCATTTATCCAGGCGCAGGTGTTTGTAGTGCTATCTAGTTCATACATAAAAGATGGGTTAGATCTTCATTAATATTGACTAATAATAATATAATTAAAAGAAAAACATGTTAAACCAAAACACAATATATTCAATATTAAATAAAAAAAAGAACTTTTTTCCAAAAAGGTATTTATCAAGTAACAAGAAGTTAAAGATTAATCCTTGATGAGTTACAGGTTATACAGACGGTGAAGGAAACTTCACCATAAAAACCTTAGTAGCTAAAAGTACAAAAATAGGATATACAGTTAGATTAATATATCAAGTTTCTGTACATCCTCATGATGCAGAAGTATTATATAAATTAAGATCCTTTTTTAACAATGTAGGTGATATTATAATAACTAAGCATTATGTGGCTTATAGAATAACTAAATTGTCAGATATATTAAATGAAGTGGTTGCTCACTTTAGTGCTTATCCTTTACAATCAACTAAGTTAATATCATATTCTCTATGTAAAGCTGTAGCAATGCTAATGAAAGATAATGAACATTTGACCCCTGAAGGTTATAAAAAAGTATTATCTTACAAAGCTGCTCTGAAAAAAGGTTTAGGTGCTACTATTTTTAAGCACAAAGAATTTTCAGATATTATTCCATTTGATACAAGTAATATAATAGTTAATGATGATTCTAAACTAAATCCTAATTATATAGCAGGATTTGTAGCTGCTGATGGTTCTTTCTTTATTTCTAAACCTTCACTTAAAAGTAAATGACCTAACTACGATGCTACTTTTTCAATAGCCCAGGATAATAGAGATATAAAACTGTTAAATAGAATGATCTTAACATTAGGCTGTGGTACTATAAAACTAGGTAGTAAAGGTATGAAATATTTGACAGTAAGAAATAAAAAAGAATTACATAGTATAATTATACCATTTTTCATACAGCATAATATAAATAGCGAAAAGTATAAAGATTTTCTTAATTTTACTATGGCAGTTACAATATTGTACAATAACTTAGGAAAAGGGTTACATAACTTATCTGAAGATGATGTAAGTAAATTAGATTACTGTATAGGTTGTATGAATAAAAACAAATACAACAGTCAACATAACGACTCATAATATATAATTATTAATACGATAGCTAAAAACGTTAGAAGTTCTAGTGAAGAACGGGAGGGTATGGTGGGCTATTTTTAATAAATAGGTTATAAGTATTATATTTTTATATAAGTATTCAGTTTTTTAAAGACATATATATCTGTAATTGTATTAATTACATGGACTTCTTTATGGTATTTTTATCAACAATATTTTTTTATTTTATTTTTCAAGGTTATATAAAACCTAAATATCTTGTATTTATATTAGCAATATGTGTTATTTTATATTTTTCAGTTGATACGGTTTATGCTATGAGTCCTAAAGATTTGGACGATTCTATAGATGTAAAGATCAGTGACAATACTAATAATATAAATTTAAATAATGCTAGTTTTAATATACCTGATAGCGTAACTAAAGGATTAACGAATTTAGGTACAGGTGCAGCTATTGCTGCCGGAGTGAAAGCAGGGGCAAGTATAGCTAAAACTACTGGACTAACTCCAGCAGCTAAAGTAGGAGTAATGGCAGCCGGAGCTTTAATAGCGGGTAGTACAGTATCAATTGTAAATGCTATTAACAGTATTGATAACAGTAAAGTAACTACTTCAAAAAAGATGGCTAAAATTACTACTAAAAATATACCTTCTTCTGGTAATCCTCCATCTGATGCATTATCCGTAGAACCTTCAGCTAATATGGATACAGTATTAAGTTTATTAAATGCTAATTATACTTTGCATATATGTATTACATATTTAATATTTATAATATTAATATTATATACAGCTGACAAGGTTATCAATAAAAAGTGAAATTTACTTTTTATTAAAAGTATATTTGGCGAATCATTCTATAATTTAATTATAAAATGATTTTCCTTTGCCGGAAAATATAATAAAATATGAATGGGCTTAGCTTGATTTTTATTATCAATTGCTAGTATCATTAGTTTATATGTATCTAATTATATATTAAATCATATAGATATTATAAGTGATATAGTAAGTAAATAAGTAATAAATAAAGCACAAGTGTTTGTAGTATTATCATCTTCATACATAAAAGATGGATTAGATTTACATTAATCTAGAAAAAAAACTTATAAGTGAGAGTAACAAGTTAGTTAGGAAAATTATATAACAATAAGGGTTTATCCTTCGTGTTAGTTTGTATAACAAACTAGAGCAAAAGGAATAATGAAAATTATAAATTATAAAAATAGAAACTAGAAATGAATAGTTAATTATTCAAGTTAACTATAGCTAAGGCGAAGTTAATTAAAAAAAAGCGAACAATTATAAATTTTAAGCCAGAATAGTATTTATATACAGAACATTATATAGTTTATTACTCTCCTTATATTTATAACATTAGAACTTATAGTGATGTAAAGAAATTTATATCAAATAATAATAGCTGAGTTTGGTGATGGCTCTGATTGAATGCTGTCCAAGTGCTTGACACATGCTAATCGTACGTTTTAATTTTTATACTATTGCTATAACATAACGCAAGTTACGTTAAAGTTAAGGTTATAAATTAAAAAGTGGTGTACAGGTGAGTATAATGATATTCTTCGCCGACCTTAAAGTGAAGGTAAATCCTTCATAATAAAAGGGAAACAAATTCCCGCTTTAAGAGGACAATAAATATCTTCGAGATAGGTAGTAGTTAAGGTGATGGCTTAACTAGCCTAAAACTCTCGTAGTCGAAGCTGAAAGGTTGATCGACCACATTGGGTCTGAAAAAACCCCAATGCAAGTTAGTACAGCAGTGAGGAATATTGGTCAATGGCCTAACGGCTGAACTGGCAACTTGGAGAAGTGGCAAGTCCTACTTTGATTATATCATAGAATATGATCTGTAGGATTGTATTAAAATTGAATAAAGCTTTGTTTATATATTGATAATGACAGTATATATATCGTGTCTTGACTAATTACGTGCCAGCAGTCGCGGTAATACGTAAGAGACTAGTGTTATTCATCTTAATTAGGTTTAAAGGGTACCTAGACGGTCAATATAGCTTCTAGAATGTTAGTACTTGACTAGAGTTTTATGTAAGAGGGTAGTACTTGAGGAGGAGAGATGAAATTCTATGATACCAAAGGGACTCGGTAAAGGCGAAGGCAACCCTCTATGTAAAAACTGACGTCGAAGGACGAAGGCACAGAGAACAAACAGGATTAGATACCCAAGTAGTCTTTGCAGTAAATGATGAATGCCATAGGTCAGATTGAGATTTAATAACTTAGTTCAGATCTTCGGATCACAGTAAAGAA
Source organism: Tolypocladium ovalisporum (assembly GCA_024340015.1). Classification (NCBI taxonomy): domain Eukaryota; kingdom Fungi; phylum Ascomycota; class Sordariomycetes; order Hypocreales; family Ophiocordycipitaceae; genus Tolypocladium; species Tolypocladium ovalisporum. Next base: position 29,291 of record JALHBZ010000001.1, read on the forward strand.
CTAAATATTAAACATTATTTGGTCTATAAATGAAAGTGTAAGCATTTCACCTCAAGAGTAATGTGGCAACGCAGGAACTGAAATCACTAGACCGTTTCTGACACCAGTAGTGAAGTATGTTGTTTAATTCGATGATCCACGAAAAACCTTACCACAATTTGTATAATTATTACAGGAGTTGCACGGCTGTTTTCAGTTAATGTTGTGAAACTGTGGTTTCCATGAAATTAACGCAATCCCTGGCTTTATTTTTTAATATTGATGTAAATCAAAACTATTACGATAAAGCATTTGATCCTGGAATTTGGAAAGAAAAAGGGGACAAAGACAAGTCATCATGGCCTTAATATTGTGGGCTATAGACGTGCCACATATTCCTAAACAAAGAGATGCGAAAATGTGAATTTAAGCTAATCTCAAAAAATAGGATATAAATTTAAAGGATTGTAGTCTGAAACTCGACTATATGAATAAGTAATTACTAGTAATCGTGAATCACCATGTCACGGTGAATTAACCTTGGATTGGTACTAACCACTCGTCACATGCTGAAAAGAGCATGCGCAATAAGTTTGCTTTCTTAATAATTAGTAAAAAAAAACGTGCAGGTTTTATATGTTCTTTTATTAAGAATCTTCGTATGCGTGGCTCTAATTAGTGTTAAGTCGAAATACGGTTCGTGTAGTGGAAGTTGCACGGGATTAATTAATTTTAACCATAATTTATATATAATATATTCTATTGTATTATATAAAGGAGGGTTCCTTTATTGGTAAGAAGGGTTGAGCTGTAAACTCAATAGCTATTGCTTTTAAGAGTTCGAATCTCTTGCCTCCTAAATTTATATATAATAGAACTAGTAACTTAATTGGTAAAGGATTTCCCTGTCACGGAAATAGATGTCGGTTCGAGGCTGATCTGGTTCGTAATAGGAAAAGTCTTCCATTGGTAGGGTAAGGCACTTGCTACGTGTCGTGTTTTATGCACTTAGGTGTTCAATTCACCTCTTTTCCGTTATAGTTTTAACTTTAGCTCGCGCAGTAGTAATAAACTAAAACTAAGCCTTTATAGCTCAACGGTAGAGCATAATACTGTTAATATTATGATAGATGTTCGATTCATCTTAGAGGCTTTTAAATCAATGTTTTAAGCTGTATTTTTTTATTATTTATATAAATGACAAATTTAGTAAGAAGTAATTTTCAAGATCATCCTTTCCATTTAGTGTCACCATCTCCGTGACCACTATATACAAGTATATCTTTATTTTCTTTAACAACAAACGCTGCATTATCTATGCATCTTTTCAATAACAGTTATATATTCTTTTATATAGCTTTAGCTACATTAATCACATCTATGACTATGTGATTTAGAGATATAATCTCAGAAGGTACTTACTTAGGTAATCATACTTTAGCTGTACAAAAAGGATTAAACTTAGGTGTTATATTATTTATAGTATCTGAAGCTTGCTTTTTCGTAGCTATTTTCTGAGCATTTTTCCACAGTGCATTAACACCTACTGTTGAATTAGGTGCTCAATGACCTCCTATGGGTATAGACCCTGTTAACCCTTTCGAATTACCTTTATTAAACACAGTAATCTTATTATCTAGTGGTGCCACAATTACTTTTGCTCACCATTCTTTAATTAAAGGTGATAGAAAAGGAGCTATATACGGTACACTTTTCACAGTATTATTAGCATTAATATTTACTGTATTCCAAGGAGTAGAATATAGCGTTTCTTCATTCACTATTAGTGACGGTGTATTCGGTACATGTTTCTTCTTTGGTACAGGTTTCCACGGATTCCACGTTATTGTAGGAACAATATTCTTAGCTGTAGGTTTATGAAGAATTTTAGCATATCACTTAACAGATCACCATCATCTTGGTTACGAAGGTGGAATATTATACTGACATTTTGTAGACGTTGTATGATTATTTTTATACGTATCAATGTACTATTGAGGATCTTAATTTAATGTATAAGCCATAAATATTTTAGAGAAAATGTTCTCTAAAAACGGATATAGGTTAATGGTAGACTTTCCGATTTCCACTCGGCGTGTGTCAGTTCAAATCTGACTATCCGTATTCGTGAATTGCTTAACGTTAATAAGCTATATACATTATTCAATACAATATATTTTCCCTATTTTTAGGTTAGACAAAAAAGAAAAAATGAATCAATTATTGGCCATTTATGATATATTATCAAGTGGATATACAGTAGAATATCTAGATGTTTTAAGTGTAATAGCTTTATTATTTGGAATATCAGTTATAGTAAATAAAAATCCTATAGCTTCTCTTTTATCATTAATAGGATTATTTGCATCTATCTCTGTTTATTTAATATTATCAGGATTAACTTTTATAGGTTTTTCTTACTTAATCGTATACATAGGGGCAGTTTCTATATTATTCTTATTCATTTTAATGTTAATTAATATAAGAACAAGTGAGTTACATAGTAACAATTGAAATAGTATTCCTTTAGCATTATTTATAACAATATTGTTAAACTATGCATTATTCCAATTATTACCTTATTATATAGCTATAATAAATAATTATAATAGTAAAATAAGTAACTTAATATATAACTTACCTACAAGTAAATATAACGATGTTATAACTCATATAAATAAAACTGTAGAAGTTAATACATCTAATATTATGTTTGTAACAAGTAACAGCTGAGATGGTAATATGACAGAAACAAGTCATATTTCTACAATAGGGAATATACTATATACTTCCTACAATATGTGATTATTTATTGCTAGTATAATTTTATTATTAGCAATGGTAGGAGCTATTATCATAACTATAAAACAAGAACGTAATAGGGGAATTAGTTCAATTGGTAGAACGTTTGTTTTACACACAAAATGTTAAAGGTTCAAATCCTTTATTTCTCAAAATTCCTTAACTTAACAGGTAGAGTGCATTTTTGATAAGAATGATATCAGCGTTCGATCCGCTGAGGAATTAAATCAAATAATATAGAATATATAAGTTCTAGTAAGAGAATTGGCCGAGTGGTTTAAGGCGGTAAGTTTGAGTTTTACTCGGTTAGCAATAGCCACATCCGTTCGAATCGGATATTCTCTGTTTTAATTTAACTATCTTAGTTTACATAAATTAAGAATAAAGAGTGTAGTTTAATTGGCAAAATAGGAAGCTTCAACCTTCAAATTCTTGGTTCGAGTCCAAGTACTCTTGTAATAGTTTTATACGGAACTATGACTCCTTATAGTCATAACGGGTTATGGCTGAGCGGTAAAGCGCTTTCTTTGGGAGAAAGATATCCTAGGTTCGATTCCTAGTAACCCGATATTTTGAATATAATAGTTCGAATGTTAGAACTAATAGAAATATAGTCTTTCTATTTGTGTAGCAGCTGGTAAAACAAAAGCTACCATAAGAAAGAAAAATGATATATAAGTATTACTTGTAAATATATAAGTATATAAAGAAACTATTATGGAATTTAAGCTATGTATTAAAGAGAATTATTTATATATATAGAGATATAAAATCCTATAATTATATGAACTCTAAGAGAAATCTAATATTAAACGAAGTGAATTGAAATATCTTAGTAACTTCAGGAAAAGAAATCAAAAGAGATTCTATGAATAGCGTGAGCGAAAGTAGAGTAGCCTATAAAGTAGAACGGTCTCAAAACTGTTTAAATATAATGGGGAACCTTCCTCAAAGGCTAAATATAATACATAAGCGATAGTGAAAAGTACCATGAGGGAACAAAAACAAAAATAGTAGTTTTATAAGCAGTTCGACGGCGCAAGCCTTAGAACGTACCTTTTGCATAATGGGTCACCAAGTTAACATTAGATGCGAGTATGCGCGTAGTTAAACCGAACGTTAAAATAACGAAATAGTGTCTAAAGTTAGACCCGAAGCACGGTGATTTTACCATGGTCAGGATTATAAAAGTCCGAACGGGTGATTGTAGCAAAAATCTCCGAAGAACTGTGGTAGGTGTAGTGAAAGACAACACTGACTGTGATAGCTGGTTTTCTGCGAAACCTATAATAGTAGGCAATTTAAGTAAATATCTTAGCAGGTACAGAATTTAATCTCAGACAAGGCGCGCAAGCGTTTTATATTGTACAAATTGGGGGATCATGAAGATTTTATCAGTGAGTATGTAGACTCGGAATGGCAAAGATATGTCTTAAATTATCAGACATAGAATGATAAGGTTGAAGTACAGCCTTTGTAGAAGTGAACCTTCTGCTATAAACCATCAAATTGCGGGAACACCCTAAAGCAATCATAACCAAGTAAGAGTAGTAATACATCTTATGGCTCAGGTAACGACTCGAGGTAAGGTAAAATCATGATTGATAATACAATGGGTTATCCGCAGCCAAGCTCCTCTGATAAAGAGGTGTGCAGTTCATCGACTAGATGTTGGTTGGCGCAAGCTTAAGATATAGTCAGGCCTCATCCGAAAGGATGCAATGGCAATAAAATAATTAAAAAGTTCTATTTATTTTGTATCCGAAGGATAGAAATTTTTATTTCTAATTAAAAAGTATAACAACTTACGAGATTTGTATATTTAGTTTAAGAACATTTAATAGCGCCAGCGCACAAAATATAATCAATAATCCATCTTTAGTAACACCTATAAAAAGTTATAGTAATGTTTTTGTAAATAAAAGTACAATCTTATTAGAGAATAAAGATAAACCAGGAATTTATCTGACCCCTGGCGCAAGCTAGGGGTACGAATAAATAAGTTAAATGGAAATAGCTATGTAGGTAGTGGTATAAATTTATCCAAAAGGATAAGTGATTATTATAAGGAAAGTGAATTAAAAAGAAATCCTAGACCTATTCACGCTGCTTTATTAAAACATGGATATACAAATTTTACATTAGAAGTATTGGAGTATTGCAAATTAGATGAACTTATTAAAAGAGAACAGTATTATTTGGATTTATTAAATCCTGAATATAATATACTAAAACATGCTTATTCTTTATTAGGATTTAAACATAGTGATGAAAATATTGCTAAATTTAAATTAAGAACAATTTCAGGCGCAAGCTAGAGCATAAAAATATATTATCTTCAGTTCATTTAGGTAAAGAAGTTAGTCAAGAGACTAGAGATAAATTATCTTTAGCTACAGCTAACTACAATAAAAATAATCCTCTTTCACCGGAAGCTTTAGCTAATATTACAGCTAAAACTACAGAACGTGAAGGTAAATCAGTTCAACTTTTAAATATCCAAACTAATGAAATATTAGATTTTCCTACTTTAACTAAAGCAGCGGAACATTTGGGTATAACAAGACAAGCTGTACGGAATGCAATTAATAGAGAAAGTCTTGTTAAAGAACTCTATCGTATTTCTTGCGCAAGCGATGAATAACACTAGTTTTTAATTATTTTAATTCTAATAATTCAATTATTGGAATCAGGTTTACAATTAAACCTGTTGTCTAAATGGATAGTTCATAAATATTGTATGAACTGTTTAGGGAGAAATTCTGTTTATTTAATGTAAGCAGAATCCCGTGTATGTCGAAAGGGAAACAGCCCAGAACAAGAGTTAAGGTTCCTAAATTATTAGTTAAGTGAAATTAAGAAGGTTTTTATTAAAGTCGACAAGGAGATAGGCTTAGAAGCAGCCATAATTTTATGACCTCGTAACAGAGCGCTTGTTAAGTTATAAAAGCATCGAAAATTTAACGGATCTAAACAATATACCGAAACCTTGTCCATAATATATTATATTAATTAGTTTTAATGTAATTTAATGGGGTAGCAGAACGTTGAGCTAGATTATGACTTCTATTTTTTAAATAGAATTATATTAATTTAACTCAAGTGAGAATGGTGACATGAGTAACGAAAAGAAAATTTTCCGCCTTAAGCTTATGGATATAATTAAGTAACGGCCTCTAAGTTTATATTATCTAAAGATTTAAACGATGAGAAAATCTTTTTTACTAAGGAC
>JALHBZ010000136.1:0-92115 GCA_024340015.1 Tolypocladium ovalisporum
ACCACCTTCTTCTACTTGCTAAGTTACCTTTATAATCTCTATCCTATAGAGACTTATGTTCTTCTTCTACTGCCTTTATCCTTGTTTCTTACAGGTTATGAGCCCGACTTGCCTATTTCGAAGCCCGTGGGCCCGGGTGACCTCGGTCTGCTACGGGGCATGGGATGGCAAGATGGCTTTGAAGGAATGGATACTGAACTATTCCCTAACGTGCCTGGGCAGGTCCCGTTGCCCCTCGAGATGGACCAGTCACGTTGGGCTACGACAGGCTGGGGGCTGGGCGCTTGGTGAGGTTCCTGTTCATCGGGCTATCGCCACGCGCATCGGAAAAAGTTGCGTATGAATCGATGTCTTGAGATATCAAGAAAGAAGACGGCGGCTTGTCCGATGGACGGCCCGTTATGACTTTGCTTCGCCAGGTCGTTCATTAATAACCTCCGAGGCAGATCCATGTACCCAGAAGCTCGATGATCCGCCATCGACAGCAACTCGAGGTCGTGGAGAATAAATAATTGAATAAGTGTCTGAGGCATGCTTCCGTCCATGCCTGCATGCAAATGCCGCTGTACAGGAGGTGTAACAAATTGGTATCCAACAGAGCTGCGGCCTAGAGGCCACCGAAAAGAAACTCGCCCATCAATGCTTCGTCCTAGATACAAGACCGCGCTTCCAGCCTTTCAACAAGACACTCCTCCTACATACATCGTCTAGTCATCCCTCCAGTCACCGAATCCAGGTTCGCCGTACGGGTTCCACTCCTGCCCGGGGTAGCTCGTGGCACTCATCTGAGGCGCGTCGTCCTCGGGGTGGTAGAAAATCTTCTCCTCCTGCGACTCCAGTCGCCTGCTGCGTTGGTACCTATCTGCCGTGTCGTCCAGCTCCGCCGCTGGCTTGTTGTTGTTCTGGTACTTTCCCTTCTTCGACTCAGTGTGCATGCTACTGGTGTCTCTCGAGACGGTGCGCGACATCTCTGCCGGCGTCTGACTCCCACCAGTGCTGGCCATGTTCAGTCGTGGTGTTGCGTCGTAAATGTCGTCTTCGGCGAGCTGCTTCGCTGTGCCCACGCCGACCTCGAGGTCCATCGCGCGGGGGTGACTCTTCCCCTCTGCCGCTGATGTGTTTCTCGTGCCGAGGTCGGGTGACTTGGATTGCTGGGACACGGTAACGGCATCTACCGATATACTGTCGCTCGAGCGAGTCTGTGGTGCTCCCTCCGGCCGTTGCACAAAGATGTGACGGCTTGCCCGGTCGGTTCCTTCATCCAACCTGTGCGTACGGCCAGTGTAGAGGGATTGGTCGCTCGGCTGATGCGTCATATTGTCTCCGAGGCCAGCGCCTACGCGACGTCCCTCCCTAGGGGATGCCGATGGTGACGAGGCAATCCCGAACGATGACGCGGTATCTTGCCTGAAGAAGCCTCGCCCCATCGGCGGCGTCTGTTGTGGCTGCCACTGCCCATAGCTTTGATTGGGGAGCCCTGGTGGCTGCTGCTCAATGTGTTGCCCCTGGAACGCGGGGCGACCCGTATTGTACGCCGTCGGAGAACCCGTGACTTGTACTTGTCCACGAACTGTGCTATATCCTTGAGGGATAGGAACATGATCGTAAACTGGCTCCTGCTGAGGCGGGTGAGCCTGCTGTGACCCCATGGGCGGTCCTATTTGCCGGCCATGCATGCCTGGATGGGGGACCCCGCCCTGCGCCATCCGTGCACTCGATGAGAACGAGTACGGTCCGTCGGGAGTGGGATTACCGGAGAATGAATGCACAGGTGCTTGCTGCTGGTATCGGGCATCGAGTGGCTGTTCCTGAGCGCGTGGCTGCTGCCATTGCAGAGCTTCTTGCCAACGTCCTTCATGCAACTGGCCGGGAGGAGGCTGCGCTGTTTTCGATCCTCGTTTGAATGCCAGCGCCCCAAGAAGTTTCGATCCAGCTGTCTTGTCTCCCTTGTCTGGCTTGCTCTGAGCCTGCGGTGCAATCTGTGCCAACTGCCCCGACATTCGGTTCCTTAGCCCTTTCCATCTGGAGGCGGAACTTTCGCTCCCCTGCTGAGCCTCTTTCTGTTCTGGCTGGGCTGACGGCCCCGGATTTCTAGAATCCTCGGCCTGCTGTTGCATTCGTCTTGGGTCGGCTGTCTGATCCAGGACCTGTGAACGGATTTGCTGCTGCTGCTGCTGCTGGTGAAAGCCGACTGCCCCAAAGAATTGCCCTTGAGGTTGCATGGAGTGTGTCGGCGGCGGAGAGACCGTGGGCCCAGACTGCCGATGTTCGTGCTGCCCGGTCGGCATGAATTCTCGCGAATGAGAGTGAATGAACCTAGCCTGATCGTCCGCGCTTTGCGGTGGTAGGCTCATCACAGGTGCTGAAATTGTATTGCGCTGCTGATTGCCCGTGCTCTGCGGAATCTGTATCGCGCTCTTATGGTCGCTCGGCTCATCGCTGGAAACACTTGGCCGCATCGGCCGGTGTTCAGCAGAAAGAGACTGGGATGAAGCGCGATCAGTAGCCAAATCAGACGCTGGACGTCCCAGAACATCGCCTTGCACGGTCTCGGGTTCTCTTTGCCCCTGCTGCTGAACCGTTTGCTGTTCAACAGCCTTCCCATCGGACGCGACGGACAAGTCTGGCGATACAGTCGACCTTCTCAAAAGTTCGACTTGGCCATCAGCGTCATGCTGCGCCCCGATGCCCACCAAAGGCAGACTGCGGTCGTTCCCAGCGGTAATGTGATTGTGATGCGTTCTGTTCAGGGGCTCAGCGGGCTTGAGGTCCGCAGGCGGATATTCCCCAGCCTGAGCGTCTCGCAAAGGGCTGCCTATCCTGACTTTCGTGGACGAATGTTCGTGAGTCAACGGAGACTCCAAGCCCAGCGGCGATGGACGAGGCTGCTGCAGGAGGGGTTGCGCCACTGGATCCATTGCTATGTGCGACGGTCTGCTGACGTCCAAAGAAGTAGCTCTGCCATGCTCCTGTCGCAGAGCCAAGTCAGATGTCCTCCGCTCTCGAGGGCCATGAGGCAGGTCATCGGAAGGGTTGCTGCCGCCAAAGGTTTGAGATCGTATCGGCTGTCGCTGATCCTGATACTGCAGCTCCGTAGACGTCGGACCATACCCCGACGAGGTCTCTCGAGTCTGGGATGCTGATCTTCGCCCCAAGAACCCGGAAATCAGCCCCGAGGCCGAACCTCTCCTGCTGCGTTTGTCGGCGGCTCGTTCGCCGGCAGGAGGCTGGAGCGCCGTGTCAAAAGAGCTCGTGGTGCTGCTGCGCCCTCGGCCGTGGAAAGGGGCAGACGGTGGTTCCATTCCTCCGACCTGTCCATCATTTTGAACATCAGCTCTAGGACCAGGTTGGGGCATCCTTGACACTTCACCATGGTCGTGGCTGGAGCGGTGAAGCATGTCCTTGATACTGGAGACCTTTGCCATGCTTGAAAACCTGTTCCTTCTTTTCGGCGTCACATCTTGCTCGCTGGTGCTCGCAACATCGCTGCTGAAGTCATTCGCGAGGCTCGAAGCCGATGATTGCAGAGGACCTCCCGGCAAGGACTTCCCGCCTATTCCGGCTCCAAAGAATGAGCGCCGGCGCTCCGATCGAGATTGCGGAGGTGTCCCCGGACCCTGCAGGGCTGACGCCAGACCGCCGGCTGCGGCGATGCTTTCCTTTCGTTGAGAGCCCTGATCCATCAACGGGCGGCCACCGAACCCAAAGAAACTCGGTCGTCTCTTCTTCCGCTCGAGAAAATCGCCAGTTGCGACACTAGACTCAGATTTCTCATCTCCACGAATGTCTGCAGTCGGCTTGACCTCGGAGATAGAGGGCCGTCGCTCCCTCGATGTTGCCCTCGCAATTCGAGTGCCGATGTCCCTGAAAGAAACGCCCGAGTTACGCTTACTACGTCCACGTTCTTCCTCTGGCGGCCCAACGCCGGCAATGAAACATTCGCTGCCCTGAGTCCTGGGAAACATGGCCTCTCCCCGGGTGATGGGCGCCTGGTACGGCTGCGGATATGGTTGTCCCGATGTTCGAGAGTTCGCTCGAGGTCGCCCTTCGTGATCGGCGGGGCGTGAGAAGAGCTCGGGATACCGCTGCGCAGAGGAAGGCGGCACATCAGAGGTCCTTTGCCGCGGACCCTGGCTCGTTGGTGTTGGGGGGTGAACCGGCGTCGAGAGCCCAGTCTCCTTATCATAGCCGTAGTATACAGGTTGCTGTGAGCCTCCTGTCCCAGAACGGTTCCTCGACATCTGATGGAGTGGTTCAGACAGGTGACTTTCCTCAAGCTTCCAGGTACCAGTGCTCGGTTTCTGGACCGGATTCATCATCATCTGCTGTCTCGCCGCCGGCAAAGGTTTATCAAGCTGGTTCTGAGAGGCAACATCCCGCAGTGGCTGATGTGGGTGCCGGAGGCTACTTTGAGCTGGAGCCACCGGAGCGTCCTGCCACGCCTGCTCCTTGGACACGTGAAGGGTGGATGTGACATCACCAGTAGTCTGCTCAGTAGTGCTAGCACCCGGCGCGGCAGGCGAAGGCACCCTTGGCAACGGAACTTCGGACTCAGCTTGTGGCCAGATATCTTCGTTCTCGCCGTCGTCGGTAGCAAGCGGGCCTTCGTCATCGTCATCATCAAGAGAGAAGCGCTGGCTGGCTCTCTTGGCCTTTGGTTTGAGGCCAAAAGTAGAGCTCCTCCTGATTGGCGGCAATCCAACAAACGACGACGTTCTCCTTGGTTGGGGAACTTCCGCGTCGATGGGGCGCTGAGATTGAGACTGCAAAGCCACCCCACTGTCTTCGTGGACGGGAGCATGGGAAGCGGGGGGCATTGAAAACCTGGATTCCGCGGCTGAATCACTTTGCTGGTATTCAGTTTGGCGCGGTACGACGACCCAGTCTTCCAAAGCTCGGTCCTGGGTAGCAGTAATCGTCTGCCCGGGCAGCCATGATCTCTCGTCTATCTGCCTCGGGTGCGCCGGAGCCCTTTCCGAACTCAAGCTAAGCATTGGACTCCTCACCATAGGACCTCCGGCTGGGATCTCCAACCTGCTCAGTCCGGCGGTGGCCCGACCTGCAGATCCTGGGGCATGGACAGCTTGTACAGCCGGATGCTGGCCGTGACCCATGTTGTAGTCTAGCCGACCAGCAGTTTGGGGGCCCCTCTGTGACGCCGGCAGTTGCTGCGCAGGGGCATTGGTCGTCGGGAATGAGGTGAGCTGAGGGACATTCTCTGGCGCGAGGGCTACGTTGCCGGCGCGAAAGCTAGTCGCTTCGTTGACTGGCTCACCAGGACGAGATCTCGCCCCAAGGCTAAGACCCCAGGACATTCGCCGCTCACTTTTGGTTTTGGACTGAACCGGAGGAGGGAATGATTCGCCCTATTTGACAAAAAGTACCAATTAATATTCGTTCATCACGTAAAGACATGCGTGTTTGGGGTAACATGATATGGTGTTGTTGAAGGGGCAAATGTGTCGTGTAATTCCTATCTCATGGCTCCAACTGGACTACTTTGAGTAATACTTGGTCCAACACTTGTCCTGCTCAGTAAAACAACAAAGATCAAACGTGAGGTAACCCACGCCGCGAAAGTTTCTGGATAAGGAAGCATCAGTGAAATACCTTGTCACCGCCTCCACGCAATTTGCTCTTTCCTTTGCTCAGCAAGCCCTTGCCCATCTTTCCTGCCGAATGCATGAATTCCTTGCTCTTGGTGCCTATTTGGTTGCTGGAGTGTCCGAATGTGCTGCCCGACGCTTGTGTCGGCATCTGCAGCCCACCAAGTCGTGAGCGGGTGGATGGCGACGTGCTAGTCGTCGGTGAGCTGGCATTGAGATACTGCTGATAGTAGGGTTGCTGTGCAGGAACCTGGGTGCCCGCAGGGGCAGCACTGCTTCCTCCCTGGAGTGGTAGGCGTGCTGCCGCCACGCCGAAGGGGGGCGGTCCATTGGCATATTCGGGATGCTGATCCTTCAACCTGGCAAGCCAATTCTCCAGGCCAGACTCGGTGGAAGCAAAGTAGTCCCTCGTCTCGTCGTATTTGTTGACTCTCTCAGCAGAGGTGGACATGCCCATAATCTCCCGAAACGTCATGATTTCAGCGGGAGCCTGCTGGCCACGGGTTTGAGAGGCGACGGGTTCCACCGGAGACTGACCCAAGAGCGCTGGGTGAGACTCGGGTGGCGGAGAAGGCGACACAAGTCTCGACGAGACCTGTGCCAGAGCCTTCTCGTCAGCAAGTGACAGTCTCTTGCTCTCCTGGACTGTGGTGACAGGCTTGTCGCTCGCCGCAGAAACAGGAGATGGCAATTCAGCAACCGTCGGTTGCTCTGCGGGCGGTACTATTGGCAGGGCCTCTTGGTACGAGACGACGTTGGGCACGGGGCTCACTTCCTGTTCCTGAGCTTTTGTTGGTTCAGATCCCGCGCTTGGCGACATACCGCCAGAGTTGGACGCGGGCACAGCAGGAGTCTGCTCAGACCGCACGAGTGGAATTGCGACCGCTGGAACCTCATGGCTAGTGGATGGATGAGGTACCGACGTCGGTTCGCTCTCATCAGCCTCCCAAGAGAATCTGCGCCGCAATCCCGGACCGTCTGGCGAAATGGGCTTGTCGTCCATCTCTGCAGGTCCAGGCGGAGCGCTGTCCGCAACCTTGTCATGAGACACGACGGGAAGCACGATGGACTCGGGAGGCTTCGCCTCCGAGGCACTCTCGATGATAGGCTCCGGCTTGTCTGAGGTGTCGGCCCAATAGCTGTCGTAGTCTCCCAGAGTATAACTACTCTCTCTTGCAGCGTTACGGCTCCCAGGTTGGGAAGTGCTGTCTTGGTGCAAAAGGTTGGCAGGGGCTGTGCCGCCTGGGCTCAAGGACTTTAGAATCTCGTCACTCAGCACATCGCTGTCCTTGACTTGAGACGAGGACACCGTGTTGAACGTAGTCTGACGAAGTATGCTGTTGGGCTCAGCTTCCTGATCCAGCCGGTCTTGAGCTTCAGTCTTGAGAGACTTGACGGGCTTCCTATTGCTGATAGTAGAAGGCTCTCGTTGAGGAACTACCTTGGGTATAGTCTCCGCAGGTCTTCGAGGGCTGGGTGTCCGTAGCGGCTGAATAGCAGGTAAGTCACTGCCCTGCTGCAAGGAAGGATGCTGCGAATGAGCATGTGAATCTGTCGAGGCCTTGATAGTTTCGGGTACGATCTCATGCTTTGCGGAGATTGGCGAAACTTCGTCAACTTCATCAACTTCGTCACTATCATCAACATCCGCTCGCTCCCGTGACTCGTCGTGCCCGTCGTGCGCGCTATCGTCAGCGGCAGGGGAAATCTTTGTTGTGTGCTCTGCAGGCTTGTCAACGCCTCTGCGTTGATCAGTGCGCGCATCCGGCTCTTCATCAGACTCTGAATCTGACTGAGTGGACAATCGTTGCTGCTGCGCCGTGGTAGGTTGTTGCTCTGCCACCGGCTCATCAGTCGTCGTTTCTGGCGCACCAAGAGGCGGGGGCGGAGCATATGGCACTGATGCCGGCGCCTTTGTGCTGACCATGTCTGGTTTAGTCTGCGGCAGTGACGGCAGTGACGGCGGTGGCGCCTTGTCGCTGTCGAGCTCTGGAATAGCCGATCGAGCCGAGGATGCGTTTGCGGGAGAAGAAAACAATTCTGGACCGAACGTCGACATACGAGCAACATCTGGCAGTTTGGGACTGGAGGAAAAGCGACGACGCTCGTGGCTTGCATCAAACTCTGCAGGAGCGCTTTTTTGCGCCTGGAACTTGTCATCTCGGCCAATGGAATCCTTGCGGCTCAATTTGACAGGATCTCCGACGATGCCAGCGTTGTTGTCTAGCCTTGGCGGCGAGCCCTCCAAGGGTGCGTTTGCCCCTTTCGTATTCCCGGCCTCAGGGTGGTGAACTTCGGAGGGTCGAGTCGGTAGGGACTTCCCAGCAGCTTCGCCAGCGGTCCGCAGGGATTGCGCTGTCGAGGCACTTGGTGCGTGGCCGGGAACAAAAGACTCGGGGGACACTACCCTCTCATGCTCCAGCGGGCTCCCAACAGTTGACGGTTTGGACACAATGGGCGACGTGATGGCCGCTGGATGAGCCTGATTCAACGGCGCCGCGACTGCGGGTTTTCGGTTCTTTAGGGACGGGAAGCCGCCCGTGGCTGACAGAGTTGGAGTGCCGTCATTGATGGATCGAGTCGAAGGCAACGTCGCTGCAGTTAGGCCCACGGCAGGCTGCTTCGTCGGCGGTAATGGGACTGGAGGTTGCTCCGGCTCGGGTTCTTCCTCATCATCATATTCATCCGCCCCCCAATCGTCGCCATCATAGCTATGAACCTTGGCCTCGACCCATTTCTTCGTTTTAGTCCGGTTGACGTTGACCTGGTAGGAGCTGGCACCGGTTGGCGTCTGCGGAGACCTGCTCATCGCGCCAAGATCAGCATCGAGGCCGCCGAGGGCTAGGTGTCGAGCAGAGGGCACGTACATGGGAGATTGGCCACGCCCGATGCCCTGGTTGAAGGGGCTATCCATGGCGAATTGCGCTGTTGCAGCTTGCTACTCGATCATGCTTCCGCGAACGTGTCCGCGAACGTGGGTCGCGCCGCCGCCGCCAGATGAATCGAAGCAATGACGACGCACTTGGTGGTGACGATAACCACGCAAGATGGAGAGAAGCACTGCTAGGTATCGATTGTCGCCACCCAAGCACCGAAGGCGTAACGATACAAACGAAGACGCAGACTATGCCGCGGAAAGGGAACACGGGTCTCGCTGATGACAGAACTGTGTTTGCAGCGGCGCGCACCACATCCCCTTGGGGGGTCGTTCGGGCGTTGGCTGGGAGCTTGAAGGCTGTCAGACCAGGGGTGTGATCTTGGCCAGCGCTGCCTTATCAACCCATCCCGGCTGCCGAGTAATTTCCGCGGTAGCTTCGAGGGAAATGTACGAAACACGAGCAGCCGACTGTTAGTAGGTGGAGGTGCTAACTGAACTAGCAGACGCTTGCCGGGGCTGGAGGTGCGCGTCGCGAAGAGTTGCAGTGGAGCAGCACGCACCCCTGGCCGCCGACCCCCCAAGGACAGTCGTGAAGCGGATTGCTGAAGATTTGTCGTTGACGACGTTTATGAATTGATTTTCCTTCTGCTGTGAGTAGCCCGTGCACTCGAATCCTCAACGTCCTCCGTACCAAGTCTCCAGGAACAGCGTACAGTAAAGGCACCTACGAAGGAGCATGTGTCGCTGTCGCCAGCGATAGGTAGGCAAGTCCTCTGGTTCAAGGTTCTTCGTCATCGGCCGAATCGCACCATGTCGCAGCACTCACCTGCACCTTGTGCAGCTGCCCTGGTGAAAATTCTCGCCCAAAGCTTTATTGCCTGTAGATTGAAAGTCCCTCATTTTCGCACGACTGTTCTGGGTAATGCTTGAATGCTGCATTGCCTCAAATCTGGCAACGTCTAATACGTGCATCGTCAACGTAACGTGACGCCTGTTGCCCGGGCTGACGTGTGCGGCGGTCCTGGCAAATTCAGCCACTGTGGCACACACGGCCTGCGACGCCGCTGAGGATTCGCACAGTCAGCAGGGGAGAGTGGCCATTGAAACGAATCCACCACGTGTCGCTGCCAGTCATTCAACCATGCAGGAGGCAGCTGTTCCTAAAGGTACTCGTACACTCGTCGCGACAACACCACTTGCGCCCCTTCTACGCGTCTTGTCGACTCATCCCTCTATGCAGCATCTCTTTCGCTTGGCTTCACATCATTCTGTCGTCGGTGCGTTGACCGCATCGCGCCACCGAGCGCCACCTCGCCGCCCGAGTGACCTCGACGAGCTTCCGGCCAGGCGCCAGGCGGTTGCTCCCTGAACACCACTACCTGCGCCAAAGCTAGACCCGTGGACGACCTGCGGCCGACTCCTGCTCGTTGAGAAACCCGCGCTGGCTGCAATCTTCCGCCGAATCGTGACGCTCAGACACCATGGCGGTCGCGTCCATCCAAGATCGGACTTCCGAGTTCAAGTCGGTCCTGGTGCAGGCTCAGCGACGGCAAAATGCGGCCAAGGTCGGGTCACAGAGGAGATCTCTCCTGAGCGATTCAGAAAAGGTCGCCGCCAATGGCGATGCAAAGCCTCGACGGTCCGACTTTGCGCGCAAGGCGGCCGAGATTGGACGGGGCATCTCGGCGACCATGGGGAAGCTGGAGAAGCTGGCGCAACGTAAGTCTCCAGTTGCGCGAGGAACCAAAGGCGCATGGGACAAGGTCTAACACAATCATAGTCGCAAAGCGCCGCACATTATTCGATGATCGACCGGTCGAGATCAACGAGCTCACGTTTGTCATCAAGCAAGATCTCTCGTCGTTGAATCAACAAATCGGAAACCTACAGACGCTCACGAAGCAGCAGCACCCCAAGGCCGACCAAGAAGGCGAACACAACAAAAACGTCGTCTATCTATTACAAGGCAAGCTGACCGACGTTTCGGTCAACTTCAAGGATGTGCTCGAGGCCAGGACAAAGAACATCCAAGCCTCCAGGTCACGGACGGAAAACTTCATCTCGTCCGTGTCCCAGCACGCCCAGCCCTCACTGCAGCAATCCGGATCGCCGCTCTACGGGACGCCCAACCGCGCATCCCCAGCCCCCGCGTCCGACACCCTTTCGCTGAATCCCGTCGGCGAGCAGCAACTGATGATGATGGAGGAGGCGCAACCCCAAAACACCTACATACAACAACGAGGCGAGGCGATTGAGGCGATTGAAAAGACGATTGGCGAACTGGGGAGTATCTTCGGGCAGCTGGCGACCATGGTTTCCGAGCAGAGCGACATGATTCAGCGAATCGATGCCAACACCGAGGACGTCGTGGACAATGTTGAGGGGGCTCAAAGAGAATTGCTAAAATACTGGTCGCGCGTCTCGAGCAACCGGTGGCTGATAGCCAAGATGTTCGGCGTCTTGATGATCTTCTTCCTGTAAGACGTCCGACCCCCTCCCCAGCGTACATCTCACTGACTTGACTTGCAGACTTTGGGTTCTTGTTTCGGGCTGAGCGAACGGTCCGAACGTGGGTTTGCTGTGCTGACACCGACATGTGCAGCATAACGCTTGGTATGGGACACCACTTAGACGACGTACTCTTCTTTGTATTGTTTTTATTGTGGGATCCTTTTTGTTGTTGTAGAGGCGTCTGGATCGGGGACTAGATACGACTTATTAATATGCAACCCGCAGCCTAGCGCTGCTTGACACGCAACGGCTCAGATGAGCGATGTCCGGGGAACGCGATTCTGTGACAGCTTGCTTGTTCAGTCGGGAGTTTGTTACCTAGGTATGCATTGCTTTCCCTGCGCACGATCAGCCGCGGAGCAACGTTGGCCGGAGCTGTCCCCGAAACGCCTCCGGCGCTAAGGATTGAGCCTCCACCATCCTGATGGCAGGCTTAATTCTCCGTGGCTGGAATTGGGGCGCCTCCTCCCCCACGCATGTCTCCATCGAGCGTCAATCGCCGACAAGGACCTGTTCTGGATGTCGTTCGGGCCGCGGCCTGTTGTACGTGTTGTGCCTGGGCAGTCCCTCTCGAGGACCGATATATATAATGACCAGCCACCCGCTTCGCGAGCCGTCACGGATCATCACAACTACATCACAGTGACAGCCTCGCAAACATGACAGCCACCAGCTTCAAGCTAAACACGGGAGCCGAGATCCCAGCCGTCGGCTTTGGTACGCTCAGCGGCCCCTCCCTGCTACCCCAAGATTGCCGGAAACTCACAATAACCTGTGTAGGTACGTGGCAATCAAAACCGGGCGAGGTGCAGGCCGCCGTTTCGTACGCGCTCAAGAATGGATATAAGCTGGTCGACTGCGCATACTGCTATGGCAACGAGGACGAGGTCGGACAAGGCCTCAAGGAGGCGTTTGACGCTGGTGTCAAGCGCGAAGACATATTCGTGATGACAAAGGTCTGGGCTACTTACAACACCAGAGTCGCCGAGGGATTGGAAAAGAGCTTGAAAAGCCTGGGCTTGGACTATGTGGACCTATACCTTATTGTGAGTGTCTACACTGCGACGCATCGAAGAGCACAGGCTGACTAGTGAACAGCACTGGCCGGTTCTGTTGAATCCCGGAGGTAAGGCTCTCAATCAACGCATTGGACCATCAACTCACACCACTAACAGGAAACCACGATAAGTTCCCCACTCTGGCCGATGGCTCGCGCGACATCATCCGCACCTGGAATCATGTCGAAGCCTGGAAGCAGATGGAGGCCCTCGTGGCCAGTGGCAAAACGAAAGCCATTGGTGTCTGCAACGTATGCCTTATATCCGAGACGCGACGCTTTGGCAGTACCTTATGCGCTAACACGACCTTTTCTCTTATGAAATAGTACAGCAAGCGGTATCTCGAGGAGTTACTGCCGCAATGCAAGATCATTCCCGCCGTCAATCAGATTGAGAACCACCCCAGCCTGCCACAGCAGGAAATCGTCGACCTTTGCAAGCAAAAGGGCATTCACATCGTCGCATACAGCCCACTGGGCAGCACTGGTAGCCCGATGATGAGCGCCGCACCTGTCGTACAGGTTGCCGAGAAGAGAAGCATAAGCGCAGGAACAGTACTACTGAGCTATCATGGTAAGTCATGCCGTGTCCACTCCGTTCCTGGAAATTTGGTGGAATAGCGCTCATGCTGTTGCTCTAGTTGCGCGCGGAAGCACTGTTCTAGCCAAGTCTGTCACGCCGGCGCGCATCAAGTCCAACTTGGAGATTGTAAAGCTGGATGCCGACGACAGGAAGCTTCTGGACGACTACTCTGCAGACTTGACCAGCAAGGGCGAGCTCAAACGCTACGTCTACCCGCCATTCGGGGTGGACTTTGGCTTCCCGGACAAGTCGTAACAAGAAGTCAGGTCAATAGCTGAGTTTAGTATAGATTTACGAGTATAGGTGCAAAGATGTCCGTAAATTACGTGCTTTCCTACTTGAGGGTACTCCGAACGGGCAGCGTCTATACCTCTTGCTTCATGTCTACCACGACCTTGAGTACCAGCCGCCCCTCGTCGTCCTTGACTCTGCCAGCCATGGAAAATGCGTCGTTTATTTGGCCCATACCCTTGTAGCGATGAGTAACAAGCGTGGACAGATCCGGCATCGACGCGGGTCTGTTGGAGAGCAGCTTGATGGCTTCCTTGTACGTGTTGGCGTATCGGAAGACGCCGATGAGGTCGACCTCGCGCAACGCCGCAGCAAACATGGGCAGCGTGAGGATAGGGGTGCCCATGCCTATGAGCATGACCTTGCCTCCCGGCTTGGTGGCCTGAGAATCTCTGTTAGCACACGCGCGGACACGATGATTGCTGAGGCGTACGCACGTATATGGAGCTCTGAACACACGTCTCCACGCCGGTGCACTCGTACACGGCCGACACCTCCCCGACGGGCTTGCCCTTGACATCGGTGGCCTTGACCTTGTCAGCCACCTCCTGTGCGTATGCGAGCTTCTCCTCCATGGTCTGCGGCCGCGCCATGGGCACCACGAAACCCGCGTCGGCGTAACCGTTGGCGACGGCGAAGTCGACGCGGTACTTTTGAATGTCGGCGATGACGACAGCAGCGGCGTCGTCCGCCTTGCTTACGGCGGCCGCGAGGAGACCAACGGCGCCGGCGCCGAAGACGAGCACCGTTGAGCCTGCGGGGAGCTTCGCGCGATCCCTGGCGTGCATGGCCACGGAGAGGGGCTCGATCACGGCGCCAAGGTCCAAGGAGAGGTCATTGGGAAGCCTGCACTGGTCAGCGACGCTCGTGCCGCAGTGAAAGGGTACTACCTACTTGTGGCACCACCGCGCTGGGTGGTTGACCCTCTCCTGCAGCGTGCCCTGCGCATGCGGAAACGCCTTGGCCGAGCTGCGGAACTTCATGCCCCGGCAGATGTTGTAGCGGCCCTGGTCGCAGAACTCGCAGCTCTCGCACGGCAGGCCAACCTCGAGCGCGACGCGGTCTCCCGGCGCGAGGTCCCCGCCGGCACCCGCGCCAACGGCGACGACTGTGCCGCTAGACTCGTGGCCCAGCGTCAGGGGCTCGCGCACGAGGATGTCGCCGTTGCGGAAGTGGTTGAAGTAGTGCAGGTCGGAGCCGCAGAGGCCGGTGGACTGCACGGCGACCTGGACCTCGTCGTCGGCGGGAGGCGCAAGGGTGCGCTCCTCGAGACGGAGATCGCGGGCGCCGTGTAGGACGGAGGCGGTGACGCGTTGGGAGGACATTGTGAGGCGGTATGTGATGATCTCAGCCGCTGAAGATGCAATGGATTGGGCTGGTCAATAGCCGGCGATGTCGGAGGAAGAAGCGCTCGGGCTAACAGGCTGGAGTTGTACAATGGGTATATAGAAGAAGGGACGATGTCGCACTTTGGAACAGACAGGGAGCACGATATAGTCAATCGAGGGAGGCAAGATGAGTATGGAGCTTTTCGCATGTAGGAATCAACTGATGCTCCGACGTCGCTAATGCCCAATGCCGGCTCAACGGTGCCCGGCGTTTGCAAGCTTCCCCACGTCGACGAGTTTCAATTGCCGACACGACACCGTCTTGGCGTGATGGAGGCGGCGGGGAACGGCTGGGAGCCTGGGACCGACCCTGCCGGGGAGAGTTGCCTGAACAGGCAATGAGACGCTGGGCGGGCTCTGGCGTTTGGGTTTGGGTCGTTGTTTGCATTTAATCAGAAGCCTTTCGCGATACCTGGCTGCGCGGGTGTAATTCCATGAGTCTGGATCCGAGTGTGGTCTTGATTCGTGGCCAGTGCAGTCATCACCAACCAGGCTTTGTCGCATCTCGATGTGGTCCAACGAGTGGCGGCATATCGCCTGGCAACAGAGCTGACAGCCAAACAGCCTGACATGTGCCATCGTCGACGGACACGGTGACGATGGTCGAATACGCTCGGCTGGAGCTCGCAGTGGATGGACTCGACACGCGAAAGAATACTCAGTTTTGTGTCAATACCTAGGGGTCGCGTTTTGTTTCACACGCTGATCCCTGGAGGCGCCACTTGGTGCTATTCACGTTCATGCAAGGATGACGGATGACTGTTGTCGATATGCGTTCGAAACTGCGGCAAGGAGGCAAGGCTCCCCCACTTCCATCTGCTTCGTCTCCGAGCCGTATCAATCACAACCGTCGCGTCGTCCACTCGCCGAGCGAACGTCGGGCTGCCTTGCGCGTGAGGTCTGCACAGACCTACCCCAACAACGTCGTGACGCTGCGAGACTCGAGGCCCGCGCCATGTTCATTCTGTCTGAGCACTCCCGCTCGCGACCGTGAACAACTCTGGCCGAGAAGCCGCTTCACTGCCTGGTGTTGCAAGCGGCCGTAGCGTCGGCGCGTAGGCACGATGGCCCAGCAAGTGTACGCCCTTCTATTCCACCCGAAGAACTATCTCTTCCCCAAAGTGCCAACCCATGCGCTCCTGCCCTCTCACCTCAACTTCAATAACGACATCATGCTGAGCAACTGCCAGCCCTTACCAGGCAGCCCAACTCATGAGCCCCAACCCGGTCTCACGACCGCTCGTCGACCAAGTTCGAGCAAACAAAGGCCCCACGAATCTTGCCAACACCGCCATCACGCCGCTGATCCTAACCACCACATCAACGTACACCGGCGCAACAGTTCCCCTGCCGGTAGCGCGCAGGAATCACAATAATGCCGGCTTCGAGCCTGCACCCTCCAAGAATCGGGGCTGGGCTGCCGTTCGCGAGGGCAGCTTTCTGCAGCCTTGGAAGCAACGGCATCTGGTCATGCGCAAGGAGTGGCTCGACTTCTCCAAGGCCGAGGGCGAGAAGCCTGCGTACACGCTCTTTCTGCGCGATATAGTGGCCATCGGTCGCGTCGAGACGACGGTTCCCACGTTTGAGATTAAGCGCAAACTCGATGGTCCGTCGACGAGCCCTGGTGAGAAGGATGGGCCCACGCGGACGCTGCACATCAAGACGAAGACAGAGGATGAGCTGTATACTTGGATTGACTGTATCTACGCTGCCTGCCCTGGCGTGGGCGGCGTAAGCAAACCGACCAACTTTTCCCATGCCGTCCACGTTGGCTTCAACCCGGTGACTCGGGAGTTTGTCGGATTGCCGCCCGAGTGGATGGCGCTCCTCAGCGCCTCTGCCATCACCAAGGAGGACTATGCGCGGAATCCCCAGGCAGTCATTGAAGCCGTCGACTTCTACTCCGACCTTACCAAGAAGACGGATAATCCCGACGAGTATCTCGCTCTGTCGCCGACTCATGTCGGGGAGCAGCCCGTCGAGCAAAGGCCGCTGCCGGATGCAGGACACCAGCGGGCTGCAGCATACGAGCAGACGAGGGAAGAATGGCCTGAGCCGCCGAGTCGCGCGCCCAAGGCTCCTCTGCGTCGAGTTGACGGGGTTCAGGCCCTGAGACCGCCCCCGGCGCCCCCGAAAGCTGTCGACACTGGCAAGCAGCCGGTGCTGCCGTCGACGGTGCACAAGCCTGAGCAGACGTCGCAAGCTCCACCAGCCGCTGTGCCCGCCGCGGACACTGCCGCTCCAGAGTCAGGGCAGAAGACCGGAGAGACGAAAGCAGCGGGCGCCAGCGTGACTACCATCGCGGTCCCGTCTCAGCGTAGACATACCATGCGGAAATTGACAACCTCAGACGCTGAACTTATCTCAAAGCTGCAAGCCGTCGTATCAGACGGCGATCCAAAGCTCTCGTACTCGCGGCAGAAGAAGATTGGCCAAGGCGCATCTGGCTCCGTGTACGTGGCCAAGATCAAGGAGACGGCCGTCGGCGTAGCCCGCGACATCCTCACCCAGCAAGGGACAACAAAACGCGTTGCCATTAAAGAAATGAACATTGCTCGCCAGCCGCGAAAGGAGCTTCTGGTGGACGAGATCATGATCATGAAGGAGAGTCGGCACCCAAACATCATCAGCTTTCTCGAAGCCTTCTTGTTGAACGAGAACAGGCAGCTTTGGGTCGTCATGGACTACATGGACGGCGGCGCGCTCATTGGCATCATCGACAATAACCCGTCCATCTCGGAGCGACAAACTGCTACCATATGCAGAGAGGTACGCACTGCAGTGGCGAGGTATGAACGATGTATCAGCTAATAAGTGGTCTGCAGACTTGCAAAGGCTTGCATCATCTCCATGCTCAGGGCATTGTCCATCGAGACATCAAGAGCGATAATGTCCTGTTGGATAAGCACGGCAACGTCAGAATCAGTGAGTCTTGTCATTTGCGCATGTGAAATGTCCCACACTGACAGTTACAGCCGACTTTGGCTTCTGCGCGAAGCTCACCGAGCGGCGGTCGAAGCGCGCTACCACGGTGGGAACCACGTACTGGATGGCCCCGGAAGTCGTCAAGCAGAACAGGTACGGCACCAAGATTGACGTCTGGTCTCTCGGTATCATGACCATCGAGATGGTCGAGATGGAGCCTCCCTACATGGACGAGGAGCCCATGAGGGCGCTGTACCTCATCGCCACAACCAAGACCGGTCCTCCTCTGAGGGACCCTGACAAACTCAGCCATACCCTCAGGGACTTTCTCTCCGCGTGTCTCTGCGTCGATGCGCAGCAGCGAGCTACCATGGAGGAGCTCCTGGCCCACGAGTTTCTGCAGTCGTGCTGTCCTCTGGAAGACCTGGTGGACCTGCTGGCATTTAAGAGCTAGATTTGAGCCATGGTTGTGACTTGGACGGCTCATCAGGTTGAGTCCGCCGGTCCTATGATCTGCTACACTTTCATGACCATTTTATAGGCATTTAGCACTCACCTATGCAACGCCAATTGTGCCAATAAAACGTGACAACAACGCCATCACAAATAACGCCACCTTTTGGAGTGCAAATTCGTGATTCAATGTGACTGGTGTGAGCACCTTGGGACTATGCGGTTTCTGAGGCGGTATCCAAACGTGTGCTTGTCCACGCATGGCATAGCAAGCTTAAAGGCTGCGACAGCTCAATGATTAACACCAAGGGAGAAGCTTGGAAGGCATATCTCAGGCCATTTCCGAAAGTGTAGCTGTGGAGGGAACCGTCATGCCGGACTGGACCCAGCCACTAGCGACGTTTGTAGTTCCGCAACTGGCTGTCGGGTCAAAGTCATCTCCCGCGGCAGCAGATGCTTTGTTCTCCTAAGGTCAGGTACTCTGAGGGCATCCTAGATGAAGCATGAAGTCCTCCAACAAACAAGTCACGTGTGTGCACTCATTCATCCTCTTCGCTTCGGTCATGTGATCTATGCTCTCAGGAGCCTCTCATCCCCGCCGTTGGGCGTGTGGTCCTGTCTTTCCCAGCAACCCTTGAGTTCGATTTACCTACTCAACGCTTCGATTCTTGACTTGGCTGAGATTAAGCCGGGATAGCGCACGACGGCGGAGGGGCACAGTCAACCCCCGCATTGTCATTGTATCCCGCCCC
Source organism: Tolypocladium ovalisporum (assembly GCA_024340015.1). Classification (NCBI taxonomy): domain Eukaryota; kingdom Fungi; phylum Ascomycota; class Sordariomycetes; order Hypocreales; family Ophiocordycipitaceae; genus Tolypocladium; species Tolypocladium ovalisporum. The sequence goes on from JALHBZ010000136.1 coordinate 18,445, forward strand.
AAGGCCGCGTCAGCCACGCTCTGACAACGATTGAGTTGACCTGAATTGTTGGAGACAGAAACGCTTGGATGACCGATTTCCTGATATGCCAGCTATGGCGGCGTCAAACTTGCAGGTCCCCACGACCCGACGTTGCGAGATCAAGGAACAAGCAGTCGAAGATGCGAGAAAGACTCAGATAAGTAGCGCGAATGAGTGTGCAGCTGTGGGCGTGGCACCTCCTCCCTACGTGCTCTCCGAACTTATCGGCAGGGGGAGCTTCGGTCGCGTGTACAAAGCGTCCGCCAGAGACTCAGGCCAGCTCGTTGCCATCAAAATCATCAGCATCGAAGAAGGCGATAGTCTCCACCCTAGCAGTGCTGACACTTTTAACGACATTGTGAAGGAAGTCAACACTTTGAAGCTTCTCACTCAGAGTGGCGCCAAAAACATCAACGCCATCATCGACACCTTCCTCGTCGGTCAGTCGGTTTGGGTGGTTACCGAGTACTGTGCCGGCGGCAGCGTCGCTACTCTAATGTGGCCGACTAGGGGCTTGGCTGAGGAGTGGGTGATTCCGATTTTGCGGGAAGTTGCCGAGGCTCTACGTTGGATGCACCAACACGGTGTCATCCATCGGGATATCAAGTGCGCCAATGTCTTCATCACCGAGACTGGGGGAGTTCGGCTTGGCGACTTTGGTGTCGCAAGTATGATGGAGACGAGGTTCGACAAGAGAAGCACCTGTACTGGGACACTGCACTGGATGGCACCCGAGCTATTCGACTCAACCCCGTCGTACGGCATCGGAGTTGATATCTGGGCCTTTGGATCGATGGCTTACGAGGTCGCTTCTGGACTCCCGCCAAATGCCAACAGCATTATCGACACGACCAACTTTGGCTCCTACCTCTCAAAGAATTCCCCCCGGCTTGAGGGTGATCAGTACTCGTGTCTCTTGAAGAGTCTGATTGCTTGCTGTATGGTACAAGACCCAGCGCAGCGTCCAACGATTGAAACCCTTCAAACGCACCCGTATCTCCTCGATAGCAACATTAGATACCCAACTTCGTCACTCTCGAAGCTAACCACCGCGTACCGGCTTTGGGAGGCCCAAGGAGGAAGCAGGCGGTCCCTCTTATCAGCAGGCGGCGCTCAGAGTTCGAGCATTGACTCCTCACCTTTCGCTCTCAATGACGGATGGAACTTTGGGACAATTGTCGAGAACACGATCTCGGCTGAAGCTTCCATTGCCACTGCCGTACATGGAGTACACAGTCCACGTTTTGACCTCCCTCAGCAGCAGCGCATAAGATGCAAAACCCGGCGTCGACCCCCAAACATGAGGCTCGCTGCTCCGCTTGAGCAAGTCTTTGATCCCCAAATCGTTGCAGATTATGAGGACAATGCTCGTGTATTCTATGGAGGGCAAGCCGCACCACTGACAAACGAGCTTGCACCACACGTTGATTCGGACACCGCCACTCTTCGCGAATGTCCGTTGAACAATGCCGCACTGGACAAAAGTGGCTCATCACGTCTCGTTACTTTGCGCACAATTCGACCTGGAGCTAGATCAGTCTCAGGTGACTCGACAATCCTGAATCGGCGTCGGACTAGAGATTGGAGGTTTCCCATAAGGGAAACGCGCCCTTCCGAAAGCCTGGACTCGCCACTGCTCCATCTCAGCGACAGCAGCGTATCCACCGCCCAAACTGTCACTGCGAGTGATCGGTTTAGAGAGCAGGTGGTGACGGATCTCCGACCTCACCGCGCCTCAGCCCTTAGCCTGATCGATCTCGACTTATGTCTGATTAGCGAGTCAGAGGTCTTCGCTCGCCCCTCGACTGCCAGCTCAGATACTATATCACTTGATCGTGACTTGGGAAGGGAAAGCGAGTTTGAGCACACTCCCACCGTGAGAACCGACGGTGAAGCAGGATTTGGCCCTCATAGTCATTCTTCGGAGTCCTCTGATGCCCTTCCTTGGCTCCCATCGGCACCCTTGGCAAATGCGATGCTGGGCCTAAGTTCACCCGCAGAGCTGAAAGGAGAGTTGCACCGCATCATCTCAAGCCTTGGCGAGCATTTCCAATATGTCAACGACTCCCTGACGGGCTTCTATTCCCGTTCCAAAGAATAAGGTGTGCTGAAGCCATGTCCTTGCACCATGTCTGCTCCACAACACAAAATCTTTGATGGGTTTTGGTGTCACCATGACAGGGGCTGCCGCGAGCCTGCGCGGCTCAGAGCCATCAATTGTCTTATATCAGGTCAAGCATATCAGACACATGAGAAGCCAAGGAGCTTGGCGTACAACTTAACTTGACAAGTCAAGCGTTCTTGATACAGAATATATCAATAAATAAAAAGGAAAGCAATTACGACTGTGGCAGACGCAATGGGCAAAACCGCCTCTTGAAGCCGACGGACCACAATTGCTCGATAATTTGATGGCAGAGCACTGTCGAGCATTGCGACACTGGTGCTGGGCAAAGCGCCTGGTGCTTTGGCCGCAGCCGTCGCAACTGCACTCTGTTATTTGGCAGGACGCAACAATGTAGAGGAGGTGTTGAGACATCTTACATACTGCGACCCCATGTTGAGTAACTTGCTCATAATTATATAGTCACCTCCAGTGCTAGTGAAAGGTGTGCATTATGGATCGCCGATGTCCGAACACAAATATGTCATCAGGTTAGATTCAAGGAAGAATCGGCGGCAGCTGCAGATCGAGCTGCTTGGCCGGACGAATGGCAGCTAGGTACGGTACGGTACTCGTACTGGTGCTCCTCCACAGAGGCCGGTCGCGCCGACCCCGGGTTCGGACCTAGGTTCAGACCCGACAGCAACCAAAAAACCGGGTCGCGCGTCCGATCCGGCTGTCAACTCGCACCACAATTTCCTCCGCTTGCTCAGGTTCAGTGCTCTGCCACAACAATGATGACCGACGAGCGGACGCCGTTGCTCCCTAAGGAGGAGAATAGCAGGGGGAGGCTCGCATCATGGCTGCAGACTGCCGCTGTGAGCGTCGAGAATCGGCTCCTCTTCGCGGGGTTTCTCATCACGCTGGCGTTTAGCTATACGCAGGTTCCGTAAGTGCATCAACGCTCTCCCAACGACACACTTGTCTAAGAGGCACCAGTCTGTTTTATGTTTTCCATCTCATGGAGTGCGATACCTTTTACGACTCGCATCCGCCGTACGAGGGAACAGGAGACCGATGTAGCAGAGACGAGATTGCCGCCGGAACGGCAATGCAGTTTAGCATTCTCGGAATGAGCACAACGCTTTGTGGTGGGTGCTTTTCATCATTATGAAGCTGCATAAACTCTAACTGATGCAAGGGACACTCAATCTCTTTGTGGCCGGGTGGATGGTCAAGAGATTCGGACCGCGAAGTGCACTATTGGCCCAGACCTTCGTGCCGGCAATTCGAGTCGCCACGCAGATCCTCGGCGTGATGGCTGGGAAAAGGGCTGGCATGATTATCATTCAAACTACCCAGCTCATCACCATCCTAGGCGGACCTGTAGGCTACATGTGAGAACCCCAGGATCTGCTGCTTTGGCTACTTGTTAATTTGAACCAGCCTCGTTGTGAACATCATCGCAGGAGAAGTAGTCTCTGCTACACGACGAACCATTGTGTTCGGACAGCTCCAAGGATGCATAATGCTGGGGCAGGGAATTGGCTATCTCGGTGCGAACGCTCAATTACATGAAGTTTGAGGGCGTCAAATCACTGACCAGTCGCAGCTGGCGGAATGATTGGCGACGCCATCAATATTAGAGCGCCGTTTGACGTTGCTTTCGTCTCATTTATTATCGCAGGGATATATGCGCGTTTCGCGTTACCTTACTTACCCCCTGACTCCATGTCTGACAGCAAGAAGCCAGGTCTGTCGGGATTCCTGGCACCCTTAAAGATCCTCGTGCCACAACGGCTTCGATTCGACAACGGCAAGGTCACGAAACATTATGGGGTAATATTTCTCTGCGCCGGCATTTTCCTTGGAGTCGTAAGTAATCTGGTCCTGTTTCAAACGCAACACGCACTATTGCGAACTGTACTGAGGCAAGAGTTAGCTCGCAACGGGCTATGCCCCTCTTCTCATCCAGATGTATGCCACTGCGGCATTCGGCTTCAGCCAAGCGGATAACGGGTGGCTCATGTCCGAGTTTGCCTTTATGAGGAGCTTCTTCCTCATATTCGTGTTTCCGCGTATAGTCAGCTGGGGGCGCAGGTTGACACCACTGTCTACGCCTCCTGTGGAACGATCAGATGCACAGGATTCAGCGTTGCTGCCGACCGACCCCGCAGAATTCGACGTGATGGCGGGCGAACAAGTAGACGAAGAGCCCGTGAAACTGCCTAAAATTGAGAATGCGTGCGATGGCAGCAATTTTGATCTCGTGTTTCTGCGATGGAGTCTTTTGGTTGACGGGGCACTCACAACCGTCGCGGCGTTTGCGACACGCCGGTGGCACATATATCTTGGTAAGACAATTCATTTGCTCACATTAATAACTTGTGACTTGTCTAATCTTTTTATCAACAGCCGCTTTCCTCCTACCAATTGGTTCCGGATCTGCTCCAGCGGCTAAAGGAGTCATAACAAAGATGTGCACGGATGCTCAACGAGCCAACGCATTGAACGCTGTCACACTCGTCGAAAACATTGCAAGACTGGCGACTCAAGGTTTGTTTGGTTTCGTGTTTGCCAGCCTTGCAGAGGTGGGCAAGGCGTATGCAACTTTCTATTGCAATGCGGTAAGCGAGGTCATGAAATGATATCGTTTATCATGCTAACTCATATCCAAGGCTGTTGCTATGATTGGAATGTTTGTGCTCCTGCTTTCCAATTTTCCGCCCGGAGATAGTTGTCTCGTTGATGAGCACGAAGACGATTCCATTGACGACAGGGAGGCCACGCTCTGAATACTCGGCAATTTACTCAGCATTGTTTACTACAAAGGAACATTGCAAAGTCTATTTTCTTGCGTGAACGGCAAATATTTCAGTAGAAAGCTCCGAGTACGAGTATATCCTCTGCTGCAATAGAGATTTAGGCGAAAGATGAAGCCATGAAAAGCAATCGCCGTCGAGTTTGTCACCGTCACTGCATCTCAACTGACGGACTTCATCACGCAGGCACATTGCTACAGTAACATAGCGCTTGTGGAATGAACAAGTATCTTTCTAGAACTTCTATCCAAAGTGTAAACATGAGCCATTGTGAACCAGGGCCCTGGTTCACAAGTGCAAAGGAGCGGATGCCGAATCAACTGGACCGGCGTGTAACCACACTTGCGTCTTCCCTTCCCAACAACTGACCCCCAACCTGGTTCGTGGTCTTCCAACCACGAGTCCCTGTTTTACGAGGGCTTCAATCTAGAGAGCCACACAGTTGAGCAGAGCAACGTTGACGAGAGTGCCCTGCACAAGAAGGGTTATTATCTGTAAAAAAGCGGGCACGGTTGGATCTACTTACAGTCGGGGCCGCGGTGCTGCAGCAGTAAGCGGCATTGTTGCAGTTGGCGCCGACAACCTGGACAAGGCATTCGAGGACGCCGTTGCAGCAGACCTGCTGCTGTCCGCTAGCGGAACAGGGAGCGCCGCCACTGCCACCGCCGGTGCGGGCCTCGACCTCAGACGGCGCGGCGATGGCGGTCGCAGCCAGGGCGACGATGGAGAGGACAGCAGTGTACATCATGTTTGCGGTCGGGGTGAGTTAGACTCGTGGTTGTTGGATAAGTGAAGAGTGTGGTGGAAGAGTGAATGTTGATGCTGATTGTTTGATGACGAGAATTGACTTTAGGGAGGAAGTCGGGCTGCTTTATATACACGTTCCGAACAGGCGAGTTGACGAGGTACTCGAAGTTCATTGAGACAAGCAACAAACCATGCACCTCAACTTTCGGAATCACAATCCCATCTGCCACGGTCGCAGGATCGGCATCGATAGTCTTCTTCTCACACCTGCCTCGGGATGCCATCGTGGGTCCGCAGTGCCGCTTGCCGCTCAGCCAGCAAGCCAACATGACGAGTGCGAGCCGTTGCTGGCGGGTGAGGTTCTGGGACACCCCAGCCAATGAGTGCCAACTTCGCTGACTTACAGGAGGCCTTCAAGCAGGATCCTGCTTTGCATGCTTTGTCTTGACCGACACTCTTCCTTAGGGCGGCTCAACGCCACCGCGGCACTCGAGCATGCATGAGAATGTTTGCCCGCCATGGATTGCGGCACCGAAAAGCGTCTTTAGGCCGTCTCCGAGGAGACAAAGCTGAGCAGAAACGATGCCTTGGCTCAATCGTATTGGAGTTGCCATTGTTTACTCGGCAATCCCTCCCATTTTACGTGATATATGCTGCATCGTTTGCCGTCGCGCCAACTTCATGGGGAGTCACAGTGAACGACCTGCTGCCCACCCGCCGAAGCATTGAGTGCAGAATCGTGTCTCATGAGCTCGTGGATATGGTAGGGTGACATGAAAACCTCGTGGTGTCGCGGGGCTGGGACGGGAAGCAGGCTAGAATTCAGCGGCTAACTCAAGCCTACGGGTCATTAATATACAGGGGAAAGAATCCTTGAGCGCGATGAGCCGACAACTTCTTACATGTTGAGCTGTAGCTAGTCCGCTTAGGACGCCGCATCCTGTCTCTGCCGCCTGTGGCTGGCTCAAATGCAGCGCGGGTCAAGGGCCATCGGGCCCGTTGAGCCGGCGTCATCTGCCGACGAAGCGGTTTGTCTGGTCTACTAGAGGTTTGGGGCGGGGACAAGGGTCAGAAGGCCGTCCGAGAGCCGGGCCTGCATTATTGCTCAAATACCCAGTCTTACCTATCGGAGCAAGCGACATGCGTTCAGTTGCGGAGAGCGATCATTGCGAAAGAAAAGCAGAACTTCAAGACCACCATGCCATGCTACATGTAGTGTAAAGTGACGCAGCGCCGCGGCATGTTGTCTTCTCACGGTTTGAGCCTCTGTCTTCGAACATTATGCGCGCTCCAGTTCAGCTCCCCGGTTGCTAGCCCCAGTGTCACCCATATGGGAGGCGCCACTGCAACGCGGCTGGGAACAGCCACCTCCCCCATGCACGGCATTGAAGTCCGCCCAGCCGCCCAGGCATCTCGCGATCCTTTGACAAGCCTCACGCGCCCGCGTCCTTACGCATAGGCTTGACACGTGCCTTACTGCCTTACTGGTCCGTACTGTACGATAAGCTACGCGCTGGAAGGTGATTGGCCCGGGGACTAGATCTATCTTCTGTTAAGTCCCCGTCTCCTGCCGCTGATAGCTAGGACTATTTTCGCGGCTTCAGCCTTTCGACCATTGACCCGTCTTGAACGAGGCGCCAGGTACCGAGATATCTTTGGTTTGCCAGAAAACGTTGGAAAGGGGACGAGGCGCAGCCAGGATGTGGAACGGCGTGGCGCGTGGTCATCATCACCTACCAGCATCATCGGACATATTGGCAGTCTTGGCTCTTCAGCAGCTTTTGGCACTTCCCATTTTCATTCTTCATGGTCCCTTCTAAAACCAGAATAACAAAGCGAGAAGATAGGCAACAGTCTTGCTCAAAATGTGGTTGACTGTTTTCCGCCCAATGGCTCAGCCACTCAGGAATTGCCGAATGAACGTCCCTGTGAACAGGATCTCAAGGTTCTTGTGCCTCACTTCGACATGTGGCCCGGCACTCGCTCTGCAGCCGTATGCAAAGACGCCTCTTTAGAAGCCTCATTCTGCGCCCCGTTCGTCACCGCACATCTGCGACCTTGGCCATCAGGTTGGGCCGGAAATGTTCAGTCACACCGCCTGACGCTGACCTTCTTCGACGCCAAACGTTCGTTCTTGGTGGAATTATGAAACTCTACGACCGGGAAGGAGCCTTTCAACCCTGTTGCGAAGCAGTCTTGTTTGGTAACACCTGGCGCACAGCTCAATTTCCCACCTGCAGCCACTCGTCCCGCCTCCATCCGCAACGGAGCTGCACCTAGCCAGCCGCAACCGCCCTTTGCACTATAAAGTCACGTTTCCGTGATGCTGTCCCTCAGCCTCCAAAGCCTCTCAGCAAGCCTCCAACGGTGTGCATGAGCAACGGAACTTACCACATTGCAGGCGTTGAGGAGTTTCCTTGTTTTACTATGTATGTACGTCGTCAGCCGCCACTGAAGTCAGTTTATTGACAGCTGGCTTAGTGTTGTCGGCATTGCAGGTGGAAGGTCTAGGGAGATTCATTTACACAAAGGAGGTTGAAGGCCCTTTACCATTACATGTAGCCTCTATGTGACCCGTCAGAGCTGTGACCCTTCAGAGCTGCAGCACAGGAGAGTTTGTACCCTAGCATATTGGTAGAGACCCTCGTCGCATTGTCCCGCCCACGTCATGACAAGAACACGTACGGTACGGGAGTGATGAAAGGGGCTGCATATAAATACTTCCTAGACGCAACATGAAGTCGGAGGACAGGTTCACGACATCGGCAGAATTCCCAGTCCCCATGCAGAAACAACGAGTGGACAATACGGTGCCATCCTTACGGCCAGCACGCTACGCATTGTTTGAAGCCTGACAAGGGAATCGACAGGAGAAGATGAGGGCGAGAGCTGCGTTTACGGCTCTCGTTAGTCCCCGTGCAAATATCAGGCTCGAAGCAGTCGATGCAGACTGTTGAAGTCTGCATTACGGTTGCCCTTGCCCATTCGATGGCAAGTCCACTTCAATTCACCGTGGGATAGGCCGAGCTCAAGTGGAAATGTCATTGGTGAAGTGCCCGTGAGGATCTTAGGTGCTTCTCCGCTTCGTAAGCTGTGACCGATTGGATACCTCTAGCCCGCCGATGGCCCCACGATGCGGCGAAGTCTGTTGCATTCGTCGGGGGGACTATTTTTCTCGACTTCGACGACTTACTGTCTCCCGAGACGGCAATTCACCACTCACGTCGAAGTATTTGCTGCTGCTGCGAGGTCATATCGAAACCAATGTGATGGAAGCGACGATCAATCGGAGGAAAAGTGGTTCGAATATTTCCAGCAGACTTGCGTTGCTGATTCAACAATCACGTGAATTCTGGCCTGCAGGGCCCCAGCCACTTAACAATCGCGCAACTTGTCGACGCTCTATCTGGCCAATGTGCGACACCAGACCGCTCGGCACGTAGATGGCCGTGATTTTTCTTGGTCCTTGCTGCTGATCCTCGTCAGCTACCATGACGGAATCCGACAAGGAAGGAGAGAGGAAGCGAGACCAGTTTCAGGAGTTTTTGTATGCGCCTTTTCCACGCATCAGCGCATACCCCAAAGTCCACGTCATGCACTCCCCAGGGTGCCGCCGAGCGTTGCATCCGCTGGTCCTGTACTAAACACTTCGCGCAGGCAAAATAATCTCACTAAAGGAGAGCTGGCTCTGAAGCATGCGGTCGGCCTGGGAACTGTCCCCAATGCCGTCCCTCTGGCAGAACCGGCCCTCGATGGGCCATCTCGGCCCGTCGAAGTCGGCTGGCATCCCGTTGGCGGCCTCGCAGGCAAGTGGTTTGCAGAGGAGACTGGTCTGGGCAAGATGATTACAGAGAGGATTAACAAGTACCCGGATCCTACGCAGCACTGGGCTGTGCTGGTCGGCGACTATGCACATCAGCTCTGGATGGTGAGTTTCCGTGGCGATGGGGATAGTGGGCCCATTGATCTCGCCTCGCCTCGCTGACACACCCGTCGGTATCAGGATGAGGATTTTCATGTCATCTATACCAACGCGAAGATCAATCGGGAGGAATGGAGCACCTTCCCCGTCGGTGAGACTCGCTTCAATGATGATGCGACCCGGCGGGCTGGTCAGTGCTACTCACGTTGAAATGTACAACAGCTGCTAAATGGCTAGAACAGGAGAATCTGTGATTCAAGGTATCCGAGAGAGGCAACCAGTTTACAACCTCATTAGCAACAACTGCCAAACCTTTGCACTGCAGCTGCTTGACGCCATCAAGGCAAAAGGGCACATTCAATTTGGCACCACTCAGGCCGTCTACGAGAGGCTTGTTGGTCCCGGCAACGTCATGGACCTCTTCTCAAAGCCAGAGATACAGGCAGAAGGAGATGCACCGCAGGCCGGCCAAACCTCAGTCTCACTCGCGCAGCAAGTCATGGATGAGCATACCACCCAGCTGAATCCGCAAGAAGTGGAAAACAAGAAAGATGAAGAAAACCGCAAGAAGACCAAATTCTTTTCTCGCTTCTGGCCAGGACAAAAGGATCAAGGAGCCTTGGCACCCTCAGTAGAGGAAGTCTCAGTCTCGCGCTCGCTGGAAGAGCAGCACAACGAAGACGTTCAACAGAAAGGGAAAAGGAACATGTTTCTTGCTAGAGTTCTCCGACATTAAAGGGTAATTGGTACATGTCATATGAATGTGCTTCGAAGTCTTGGACACTACCGATAGAACTAATTGCTCTCGTCAATGTTTCACTACCAGTTTATCTTGTCTTCTCTTTTACGTCTGAACACCTCGAAATTCGCATGCGGATGGGACTTTTTTTGCGATTATCATTGCGAGGCCTACCTGAGCTTCGCTGTGGGTGGTATTGAGAAGTCCGGCATAGCAGAGTCCAGAACAAGCGCAAATAAGTGCCAGGGATGCTCATTAACGCAATGAGAGGTACGCTACGTCGACGGCAGGTGTAGACACAAGATCATGTAGAAGAGAAGGGGCCGCGAAGTGTAAATCTTCCACCGGTGGGCAGCGGGGCCTTGACCGAAGCGCTGAGCCAATGTCTGTTCGACAATCGACCGACTTTCTGTTCATGTATCAATGGTGAATGCATTCAAGGGCTATCTTTCCTTCGATCAAGGCTAGACATGGACTCTCCATCGATCACTCAATACTCCTTAATTTCATTCTACAGACTCATCATCTTTCCTGACAGCTGCGTGACTGTTGCCGCACGCGTCGGTTATGAAGCGTTTCATCCGAGCACGAAGTTCAGCAGCGCGTCGGGATCTGGTGGAAGGGAGAGGGGCAGGACATTACCTCTCGGGATCCATTACCTTAGAAGATACATAACATAGTACCTGATCGAATGAACAAGCGCTGTTCGTCGACCGCTACGTCGCCTATTATGATGAGCACTCTTTGATATAGCTGCCTGGGTAAGTACGCCCATATTTGGCCTCGGCGATAATCTGTAATAGGCGACTTCTATAGCAGTGGCGTGTGCTAAGAGATTAAAGTACCAATGGGCAGGGTGGTATCTTCATAGAATAGATTTCTGTAAAACCACCATGAGCCAGTTTCGTCATTTTGATGAATCGTGAAATATTAGCATGAGAAGTGCGGACCTGGTATGCATGCTGCGCATCGCAGTATCACTACAATCATTTAGCCAGACGATGAGTTCAACAAAACCATGGAGGGATGGATTCAATTAGCCACATCTATACTACGGGGAAAAGATGAAGTCAAGTCTCATTCAATCGAACACTCTCAGAGACGTTCATGGCCCAATTGGGATAAGTCAGAGGACTCCGCCTCGGCGGTAATCCCCGCAGCCTCTGCCCTAGCGATGGCCAATGATCATCCCACCTTGCACCATTCATTCCAAGGGATGACCGACGAATACGAGCCCCGTTGCTCGGGCTTCGAAACGGTACTGGCACTGGAAGAGTAAAGTATTTATATGTTGGAAGCTTTCCCATTAGATTATGATATTTGACCAGCACGATTCAGTCTTTTATCTACTATCATAACGTCTTCCTCATCTTCCATCTCTCGCTACTTTTATCAAAATGCGTTACGCAATCGTTTTTCTCGCGGCAGTCGGTCTGGTTATGGCCACTCCGACTCCGACTCCGACTCCGACTCCTCAACCCGAGTCCACGAATGAAGGCATTCGGTTCAAGAGAGAGTATCCGTTCAACGAAGAAGGCATTCGGTATAAGAGAGATCCTCAACCCGACTCCACGAATGAAGGCATTCGGTTCAAGAGAGAGTATCCGTTCAACGAAGAAGGGATTCGGTTTAAGAGAGAAGAGAAGAGGGACGATCGATGCAAAGGTGATTCCCAAGTCCTCTGCGGCGAAGGCATGCGATTCTAGAGAGCTCCTCCATTCGACCCAATGGAGGAAGGCGTTCGGGTCTAGAGAGGGGACAATGTTCGTGTTCAAGGGGGCATGTTATGCACGTCATGCCAGCGCTGTCCTCACTTTTTAGATTAGTTCAATTGCTTTAATACGGGATTGGCGCGGTTGCTAGATCAGCAAACGAGAAAACTACAAAGATACGGGGGAAGGCCAAGAGATGCAAGGGTGGTTAGACATATAAGGGGGCTTCGGGTATCTAGACTTGATGGTCCCTCATCTGTCATAAGTGGTAGCAATCAGACTCTTGGCTTTCCCCCCCATCTCTTTAATTTGAATCATTGTGCTACACTTTAAGTCTGAACCCTTTACGTAAAACCGCCAGAGGGGCTTTTCGAACTTGAGGCAGGCTAATGAAGGTCTCTTGTCCTACGGTTAGCCCGATAATCCTTTTCACATCCTTGTGTCGAAGTGATTCAATTTCACCTGAAAGAGAGTAGGCACCAAGGTAGCCTTCTTCAGTGGTGCATAATCTTCTACAGTACACCAGGATATCGCGTTACGGGTACCGGATTAGAATTGTTTTTCTCAGTAGAGGTATTTCTCCACGACAACGAAGCTAGCTCGACGTTCAGGGACTTATTGAGGGCTGCAAAGTTTTTGATATGGCACCACGGCCCCTTTGCATAGTTTTGAACCGTCTTCATAGAGGCCGACGATGCATCAAAATTCAAGAGCGGAACTCTTCTGCTCAGACAAATGAAGCTTTGTACCAGGTTCAACTAAAGCAGCCAACATTCGCTACCCCTCCACCATGCAATGCCTCCTTCTACTACGCTATTATTGTCTACCATTCCAAGCGATTGTCGTGGAAAAGACTGACATGAAACCTCTCCTGTCCCTTCCAGACTTTTGACGCCGAGTTTCGAGCCGATACGATGCTTCGCAAATCGCTGATCATGCCCCCAGGACCGCTGGCAAAGACTAGTGTGCCGCCCGCGATTGTTGACTCCACGAAATCATCAATGAGTCTGCGCAGGTTTGGATGTCTGCTGTCGCCATTTTCCCTGTTGCCAAGCATGCGGACCGAGACTGTGTCGGCGCATGCGCAAGCGTCGTCTGAGCATGACGAACCCGTGACGGCAACACTCTTTCCACTTCTCACCATCGCCTCTTCTGAGCTCTCTGCTTCTCTGGTAGCAAACAAATGTATGGCCAAGTTCAAGGTCTTTTGCACCTGCCGCAGCGAGTCCATCTCATCCCGCACCCAGCCCACATTGTCAGAGTGTCTCATTGCCCATATCAGCTCCACCTTACGGTCGGGCACCGGTCCTTGTCGCGCGAGGTGTAGAAGGAGCGGCAATACATACGCGATGCCGGTACCTCCCGCAACGCAAACAACGTTATGCCCCGTTCTGACCTTGTCCATGATGTTCCCTCCGTACGGACCAGTCAGAATCACTGGGGTGGTTGGACCATGTGATGAAGTCGTGTCTGTCTTGCCAGCGTCGGCTGGCTTTGCGATGGCGAGGTTCGCCAATTTCTTCGTCTCTCCTGACTTTGCTCTCAGGATATAGGAGTGCTTGACTGTGCCGGCCTCAACTATTGGGGCGTTCAGAGGAGTAAACGGGTGCGATTGCCAAATGCTGCATTCTATGAAGCAGAGATAAAAGTGCTGTCCAATTTTCCAAGCATCCTGTTCGTTTTCGAAATCCAGCCGCAAAACATCACCATGTTCCATGTCAGGGAATCGCGTGATGACCGCTCGTACAGGGGCGAAGCCTGGGGTGATATGAGATGATGGATGGTAATGCAAGAGCGCTGTGCGAATAAAGCGTGCAGCTCTGTCTAAACCCCACATGAGTAAAGATGGAAGGAGAAAGCATTTCAGTTTCTCCCAGTGCGCCCAACAAGCACCAAAAAACACCATGGCAAGCACATAGTGCGCCTTGCGAAAGAACTCGTACCCTGTCAGGCGAATGGCCCATGGTGTGCTCAGAACAAAGAGCAGCATTAGTAAGAACATTGCAACAACCCCCCAAATGATGTAGGACTGGGCTATCCATTCAAGGCTGACGGAAGGCTGCGGCTGGTAAAGGCGAATCTGGACGACGCACCACCCAATGGTATGTAGCGCGCTTTGGGCGAAGATGGTGTACCCGAGCCACCGGTGCAAGAAATTGAAGCTTTGGTACGGAACACCGGTCAAATTGGACAGCAGCGATTCTCGACTGCTGAGCATCACGGAGAGTGGCGTGAGGGCGTAAGCGATAACGCCAACTCTGTCGGACCACGGGCCGAGGCTAGTGCGGGTGTTGTATACTCCGGGCATCTTTTTGACAGGAGTAATCCAAGTGTTGTATACGATGCCCACGAAGGTCAAGATCAAAAGATATGAGGAGAGAAGAGCCAGGATCAAGACTTGAAAGCGAGTGGTGCGACCAAAGACGAAGTGGTTCGCATCAGGAAGCAAGTGGCGACCGATGGCTGCTCCGGCGGTCATGCGCAGCTTGCTGAGAGCGCCCGCGTTGTGCCTGGCAGCTCCAAGTGCAGGCTGAACGACGGGCCGGTCCAAGTGCTTCAGACCGACCCATATCACGAGGATGCCTCCGATCGACGCCCAGAAGATGGCCACATACAGCATGCCCAGGTCGTGGGCATCATAGACGGTGTCGAGATAAGCACACGATCCGGGATCATTATTACAGGGTACGACGCGGTCCGGATAGCCCCAGTGTCGCTGCGTATCACCTCCTTCGCTGTGATTTTGGATGTGGCGGCGGTCGTGCCAACTCATCATCACGGCCAAAGTGTTGACTGAGATAGGTTTGCCTTGCGTTACGTCGAGGAACATGCAACCTGTGGGCGCGGAGTGGCCGAGATGGACCAAGCTATTTTTCTCAAGAGAGAAAGGAAAACATGAAATGCATTTTAAGTGTAGGATCCGAGTTTTTTTACATGGGCCTTCTCGTCAATATTGATATTACGAGTCTTGAACATCTATTGCGTCCGCCCAATGACGGGTGCTGGAAATATAACGCTCTCCTGCATGCAGCGCAACCGAGAGCATCGTAGCGTGCAATTGAGCAGAATTGAGCAGATTTGTGGAGTCCCATTCAGGCCAACGGCGGACTGATCACCTCTTGTTATTAGTGAGCGCTGACCTTGATGGCCTGTTCTCATTGTGCGTTGCTTGAGGGGCTCGTTGTTGGTGGGAACTGCCTTTCATTTAAGGTAGGAGAGGCAGCGAAAGGCAAACTCTGATCAACAAGGTTCCATCTGCCCTTGTGCTCACCTGAAGTGTCTCTACTCCCCGATTGTTTTCTCAGCGTTCTGCCCCTTCGCTGAATTATCTGCTGTCATCTTGCAACCTGAAGCACGAAGAACCCGGCGAGTCTGCTGTTAGCCCACCTTTTAGGGCGGCGACGAAGTGCTATCATGAACCACGGCAGCATGAGCGATGGTGATGGCGATGTAGCCAATTGCAAGATGATGGTAACACTGCACCCAGGCAAAACTTTCCCATGCACTCTTCTCGCTAAACTTCCCCTAGATGCTGTGGAATTGGTACACCATTGATACGTGCTTCTTGTCTACGAGCTGGCACATCACAAACAATGGCATGTTCGCCGCCACCTGCGTTGGGGTCATCATGCTTGTTGTGACCGTTGAATTTCTGCGCCGCCTGGGCAGGGAATACGACGCCTTTCTTCATCGCCAATTCCATCGAGAATTCAATAAGAGACGTGCCGTCGCCGAAGACGTTCTCAGCGCCGTGGGCGTCGTCACGTATCGGGCTTCGATGCTTCAGCAGCTCACCAGATCTTTCATTCATGCTCTGGCTTATGGGGGAGCCTACATAATCATGCTCCTTGCCATGTATTTCAACGGCTATATCATAATATGCATTTTCATCGGCGCCGGGCTGGGAAAATTCATATGCGACTGGCTCATGGTTAAGATTGACGACAATGAACGAGTGACGCCGGGAACGACGGAACCAAAGGGTATTGAGGAGCCTAGCGTATGCTGTGGATAATTGAAAACTAACAAGGGGGCTACACGATCGCCTGTCAATGCTTCACATCATCGAGGGTCTCAGAAGGTGGTCTGCAAAGCTCATCCGGCCGCCGTGACTTGTGCTCAACAAATTGCAATGCTGTTGTGCAATCCTCTTTTGCGCCTCGTCTGAACACCTTAGCAAGTCATAGATTGCAGTCACCAAAGAGAGAGTATCAGCATTTTTATCAATTCCTCGGCGTAGACAGCCTATTATTAACCATGGCTGATCCATGGAGCTAATGACAGCCGATGTCTCCAACATGCGGCAGGGTCGCCAACCTGAATGAAAAAAGGGTACATGTACTCTACATCCAATGCTTAGAAGATCAACAGCAGAGCCTCCCCATGGAACCCAGCACTTTACATGGTCATGTAGGGCGTTCCAGATTCCGCTTACACCATGAGAACAGCAACAGCCATGGCCAAGGCACCGGCCGGCGCGATCAGAGCAGCGCCAGCGGTGATGACGGGAGGAGCAGTGGTGGCCTTGGTGGGAGTACCAGTGCCAGTGGGCTGCTTGGGAGCGGTGGCGCTGCCAGTAGGGGTGACGATGCCAGTGGCAGCGGCGGTGGTCTTGGAGCCAGAGTCGGAGCCACCGGTGGTGGTAGGGGCGGGGTTGGCCGCGGTGGAAGAGCCGGAGTCGCCGGTAGAGGCCGCGGAAGAAGAGCCAGCGCTGGAAGAGCCAGAGCCGCCAGAGTTCTTGCAGTTGGACTCGGAGAAGTCCTCCTGAGCCTTGTTGAGGACTTGGGTCAAGCCATCGGCCAGGGCCTTGGCAATGGACTGGGCTTCGGTGGGCACCTTCTTGACGACGCTGGAGATCAGGTCCTGCGAGGAGGAGTTGATTTCGGTGACCAGCTTGCGGGTGATGTCGCAAAGGCCAGCCTTCTCGATGGCAGACTTCTGCGAGTGCAGGCCGTCGGCCAAAGTCTGGCCCTTGGCCTGGAGAGCCTTCACGGGCTCCTGGAGACCGAGAGCGTCGACCAGAGTCAGGTCGCCGGAGCCGTCGACCTTGGACTTGCCGGAGGCAAGATCTGAGATGAGCTGCTTAGCGCCCTTCTCAACGGGCTCGGAGTCGCCAGAGAAGTCCTTGACGGCCTTGTCGAGGGACTCAATGTTATCCCCAGCGGTGCCGATGACATCAGTGACGGTTGCGAGGTCGCGCTCGAGGACGCGGGTGGGGGGCTCGGCCAGACGCGAGTAGACGCCGGTAGCGAGGCAGGCGAGGGTGACGGCGGAGAACTTCATCTTGACTGTCTTGTGTGGATGACCTTGATACTGACTCTGAGAATTGCTTTGGAAGTAATGAACGAATGTCGGTGCTTGAAGTTGCGAGGGATTGCAAGTATGAAAGACTGCGGTGGCACAACGAAGGTGTTTATATAACGAAAGGAGAGGGCGAAAACAAGATTGGGGCCCGGGCCTCCCTGGGATTATTTAATAACAATCCGCAAGCGGGAATCATTGCATGAGCTTTACCACATGCCTCAGACCTGCCGAGGCTGGACCAATTGCGAACGATAGCTGCCGAGGTTGCCGCTTGAGCAGACTCAGTTCAAGAGCTGCGAGCGCACCCTGACGCAGGACCTGGCCAGGGGAAGGGCATCGGGAGGGTGGCAAGGATCCGCTAGCAACCTGCTAGGCCCAGGGGTACATGGTCGGGATACGGGCAAGTCTCACAACCTCCCGCCTCCCCCACAGACAACAACCTGGCATCCTGGTAGACCTGACTGCGCAGCTCCCCCGCATTCCATGATGGTGTGGGCCTTGATGGAGTACGAGGATACCACAAAGGTAGTACAGATCCGATTGGGTGGGGACATGGCACGGCTCAGAGGGTAATCTGGCCAGCTCCCTGCAACGGCGAATCAACGCTTCGACTCCAACGGCCGTGCCTTGTCTCCAGCCCATCCGCGCTGCCGTCTTGACCTAACGTTGGCTCCAGTCACCTGCGGCACCCCAATCGTGGGGGCGGGCCGCGCATCTCGAGGCACCTCCTCCCCCTACCAGCTGTGGGCAATTTCCGTTCGAATCCCGTCTCCTCTGTGCCCCGTGTTGGAGGATTCTGGCTTCCAACAAGGCGATGCTTATTTTGCCTCGCAAAGCTCGGACAGCGAGAGGGTTACGATTGCAACGCTGATTACGAGTAAGACTTGACGTCGTCCGTACAGAGACGCCAGCCGACTGCAAGATACGCCACCCAACACGTTGAGTAAAGCCGTCGCACTAATGCGTGGCGCGCCGTGGCGGCAGGGCTGCAGAGCAGCCAACAAAGGTCCTGGAGTGCCTGGCAGCCGACCAGGGCATGCCACCATCCCCCCGGCGAATTGGGTTTGGACTTGAAGCAATGGCAGGGTTCAGCACCGCTTCGTATTCATGTAGCCTCTCCACCACCGCAAGTGATCATCTTGTTGATGTTTCAGTGCAGCTTGTCAGTAACTACCACACCCTTCGACTCTTTGCACGACCGTGAAAAGGTCCGGGGCTACTCCGAAGAAGTCATCGCGGCTGAGAGCCAGCATGCTGCAGGGGCGCTTCCGAAGATCAAGCCCGCAACTACAGGGCCACTCAGTAGCTCTTTGGCCACTGTCCTGCAAACTTCTTCTCTTGATTGCTTTCGAAGAACCTTTGGTGAAGCAAGAAGAGACCTCATGGAGCAGTTTGAGCCAACACGACCCCGGCTCGCGCACGGGCGGCGGGACGACCGGATGTAACCAGAATGGACTACCGTGCTCCGTAGGAGCGAAGGCGCGACCAATGCTAGGCCGAATGCGGGACACATCGTCGACTGTTTTCCAAGCCATACTTGTTGTACTGGGGCGACATTGAGTGAGTCCACAACCAATGCACCGCCGCGTAGGTGCGTGAGACGACCCATCATACGGACATGACAACATGAAGGCAACCGATTTTGTTAGCGAGTCACGCTGTGAGGCTGTTGTTGCAGGATTTGGCCGCGATCACCCGTCGATGACGTTTGGTGGCAAAGGATTCCTCTTCATCAAGCTGCGCAAATTTGATTCTGTACCGCAAGGAACACTCAACTACGAGTATGTGTCATGCTCGCCGTCCCATCTTCGTCGGGCCCTGTGTTGCGGGGCCGAGGTGAAACAGGCGACAATGCATCGGTGAAATCGAAGGCACGAAGATGGGCTGGCCAACAGAGCAAACGCATCGTCGTGTGCGGTCAAGCTGGGATCCGTAGCGCCCACCCTTCGCACCAGCCATGTCGTAGCAGAACGAATCAAGTTTTTAAATCAACTGAGCTAGGTAGCGACCGGCAGCATTGAGTTTGGCGAAAACGATCCGACAATTCCTTGGATCATCGAGCAGTGCAACAGCCTCAGAGTTCCCCATGACGGCCATGCCACAGGTCTCATTCGGCCCAGGTGTACCTGTAGTTCAGGGAAACCGGGGAAGCTGGAGGATGAATCAGGAAAGGCAGCCACATCTCCTTGCTTGAGATCTCGCTCAAGATTCTGATCTCGATGCCAGCGTCACAATGAGGTTGCGCGCCCCGTCCCCGCCCCATCGCAGCGAGCCCTAGCCCTGCAGCGAATTAGCTGTCGATAGCTGTCGATTCCAAATGAGCACTTTGGACGTGGGCAATTAGCGGCGACGCACGACGAAGATGTGCTGCGGACACGCGCCGTGGAGGGTCTTTGCCTTACATGTTTAGCCCCTGGAGTGTGCATTTCGGTGGCGGCAGCCTTAGCCGGGGTTGGGCTTGGCGGCCGTTTCTGGTCCTCTTGGCACAGGAAGAAGATCAAAGAAGCGGCCAAAGTCAAAAATAGCTATCCGTACACCAGGGCGAGCTCGAGCTTGAAGGTGGTGCTGTACGTGGCGAAAAAGGGGGCACATGCCGCCAGAACAGCAATCTGGGGATGCATGTCTCGCTGCACGTGCTTTTGCTGAAGAGGGAGCGGAGAGAAACTTTGCGGTCCAGAAAGGGGTCGGCCGAAGACCAACAGGCCTTCGTTGGCGTGGGATTGGTATGATTGCCAGCAACACATGCCATGCTGTCCATCTTGACGGGGAACACATGCATGAACATGCGGTACGTCCAGTACGACAATAGATACTCGCTTTCTTTATTCCAATGCCAGAGAAGACGCTTTGTCATTCCAAGCCAAGTCTCTGCACTATCGCAGTCCATAAAGATATGCGAAGGGGGAAGACGTGTATACGCAAGCATTTCAAAGCTCTGCGTCATTGACATTCGGTTGCACGTGTCGCATGTGCCTGTGCCTGTCATCGAAGACAAATCTCGACCGCTGCGGAAGCGATGCAAAGCTGCTACTAGGACCCAATAGGCGCATGAGTACGATCGTACACGCCAAAGTTAGCATTATACTCAGCAATGCCCCCTGTTACCTTGCTCCCGCTCCGCCGCTTGCAAGACAAATCGCGAGCGTGTACGGACCCGTGCGCCTTTTGACTACCTAGCTATCTGATCTACCTGTAGACGAGACCGGCTCCGTTGGATAGCTACCCTACTGTCTCGTGATTAGCACGTCTTTTCACGGCATGGTCACTCATAGAATCCCCTGCGAGTACTAGAAAGGGTTGCGCCCATTGTCTGCCGCATGCAGGTCCATACTAGGTTCTTCAACAAGGAAAGGCCCAATGGCCAGCGTTTGCGCTATGAAGTTGAGGTACTCCCAAACTACCTGTGGTCTGAGTGACACGTCTCAGGCGGTACTGAAGTATGTTACTGACCTGTGAGCTCGCCTTGTTTGTGGCCAGTACTCTTCTTTGCGCGTTGCCTACCGCCATTGGTTCAGCTTCAGACTCTGCGAGTGCGGAGGCGAGCTGGAGCCTGACTCTGAAACAAAGCCTAGAGCTGGTTCTATGCCAGCCATGAAGTTGTTGATACGATAACTGAGGCAAATCGTGACTCCAGCTAGGGCGTGCTGATTACTCAGAGCCAGTCTTTCATAGTTTCCAGTTCTGAATGGGGACTGACGAGATGCGCCTGCTAACTTCAAATGCGGAACTTGACGTCAAACTTGGCTGTTGCGGCCATTGCACTCACACTTCTCCTTACTCGAGTGACTATTAACTCGAGCGGTCGACTGGCTTCTCATTGATCTACCCTGGGAGTTATGCGCACTAAGTAGCTTCTCCTCCCGATTTGTACTACCAGCCTCATTATCAATGAGCTGGAGACTATACTCGCAGTGATCTGCAATGAGAGACAAGCATTCATCGCATCCAGCGTATGCATTGTGAGCGCATGTCGGACACTGGAAGTTTGCAAGTCCCCTTCTGCGTCTATTATGCTGGCTGTGCTGTCATATGGCTCGCCATGTCTCTGGACGAAACAAGACAGTATTTCTGAACCCCAGTGAGGACAAGGACAAAGGTTCGAGAGTCTGGCATGAATGATGACCATTCTCCAAGTCTATTTCATGGTGGAAATGCCGTTTCGTCACTTCGTTACACACAGAGACGTTAATGAGCAGCATTGACAGCTGGCATGACACCACTTGCATCCCTAGGCCGGTACCCCCCATAGACTCATCGTAGTAGACGGTGGGACATTCTGCCGTCCTTTTGGTTTTTCCCCCATCAAGCATAATCAAGGGTGCATGCCCACCTGAGGTAGTTGAGTTTCAGGCATAACTTTCTTTAAATCTGGGGCACGGTAAGAATGTAGCGCTCTGACCGCGAGGTGCGCGCTAATGTATCGCCAAGATCCTACTGGAACCAAAATTCGAATCGTACGCACAAGATTGACATCTTTTCAAGAGAATGTGACTTGGTACGTTTGAGCCATGCTGCTGTGCTGGCAGACTGTGCTGTCAGCACATCCGGGCAATGCAAAATACGAATGGCTTCACCAATTCATGCTTCGCTCGACGGACATCATGACTGCTACGCAGAGCATGGCGGCACATTGACGAAGGAATATTCTGGATCAATGTTAATGTTGGACGTCAGAAGTTGCTTGCCAGAGACAATGACAGCAGCAAGCGGGCCAAAATTTGACCGATAATGCGCTTGCGTAATAATGTGCACTTATTGTCAACAGCGATAAAGCTCACAGCTAATTGGGTCAATGGCTTGCTGAATTTAGGGAACTCGCTCTTCCACCAATTGGTGCCTATTAAGTCCATCTTGCGTTCAAGCCGCATTTGAGATAAAGCCTTCTGAGCCTCTTGAATGCACCGTAAAGCGAAGCAGGATTCATCCCTCTACACTCAGCACCTTCTACGAAGCATCATGCTCAGAAAACATTTGACATCAGCTCCTCCCAGACGCCTCTTTCCGTCATCCCTCGCAACTACCACCACCACGACTTCGGCTCATGTCTTTGATCACACCTGACCAATCGACCTCATCCCGAAGCCGGCTCCTGCCATGAGCGGCCACGCATTCGCTGTCCATTCGCTGTCGCTGCTGGCGAGGTTACAAGAGTCGGCGTAGCTAACATCAATGAACATCGCTTGCCTCATTCTGGACAACGCTCATCTAAATCAGATGGAGGCGAAATTGGTGATGTCAATCGTTGACAATGTTCGTGCGTAACAGTATGCGACACAAAAACGTGTGATGAAGTCAAGCCAAACATGTACATCAAGACGCACCTCAGTTGGTCCGTCTGGCTGTCAGCAACACATCTAACCGAAACCAAGCGGTACGGTCTTCGTTGCTAGCGCCGTAGTTATGCTTTTGGATCGTAGGACCCTACCCTACGCAAGTCTCGAATGAGATGAAGACGCAGACGCGCATTTGCATGAAACGTTTGCTTTGGGGTTTTGCACCCGGCCACCGAGCTATACGTGAAGCTGAATGAGGTGTGAACGTGTGCTAACGACGAGCCCCATTGGAGATCCACGCTGAGAGTTTTGTAAGGCAACAGACTGTAACGAACCTCTAGACAAGTACATACGTGGTACTTGCGAGCGAAATTGTAAGTGCAGAAATGGCATAAGGCTCCCGCAATACAGTGGCGAGGCTTTGTCACCGCCTTCTTACTCTATGGATATGTTTTCTTTTCCCCCTGAGAGACGGGCTGCCATCAGCGCATGCACGGGGAGCCGTTCAAAAGCAAAGCCTGTTCGTGCCATCTGTGGGGGGTTCACTCTGGATTCTCAAGTGGGCGGGTGCCAAGTTGTATGGGTATGTCAAGTTTTGACGAAACATAGACCGCCAGGACTCCGTTACAAGTCCTCACGAACTCGACTCACTGCACACTTCAGTTCCACACCCCTCGACAGGTGTGAACATTTTTGAGGCCGGTTTTACGACCGAGTTGCAACCCATGTTTCATCAAGCTGCCTCAATGTTGAGCTAGCCCTTCGCCACGGAAACTATGATGGGTCGTCACGCCAACCATCTTTTGGGCCGTCATCGACTTTTGCACCGTTCTGGTGCAACTTGCCGCCCTACTGTCCTCGAACTTCTATATCCCAAACAATCCCAATGCCAACTTCAAAAAGCCGGCTGCCTTAGGCAGGCTTCTCCGCCGAGGCCGCGAACTTCGTGTCGCAGCTTGATACCAAGATACAGACGGTCTAGCCAGCTTTGCCGACTCAGAAATCATGCCCAGCACTCACCCGGCCAAGTATATCGGCGATCCAGAGGACTCAGGCGCAGGGTAACTCCAAGGGCCACGTCCTTTAATAACTAATCTTGATAGTGACGAGGAGGGAAATTTTATTCCGACCTCTATAGTCATTTATATGCAACAAGATATCTACGGTATCGAAATGCTATTCGACACGGATGAATCTCAGCTCGCCATATTCCTGTATCATTGCTAATGCAGTGTTAGGTTCGGCGAGATATGAATGTCTTTTGGTACAGACCCGGACGTCAAGGGATTTGGTAACGTATCTAAGACCCCCCTGGACGGAAGGTTATCTTCTGAAATACTGCAAGATCTAGGGCTTGCATATGTGGTGAGATGGGATATCTCATTCGGATGATGTTGACGTCAACAGGTCAGTCGGTCCGCAAATTATCGAGGGCTACCTACTTGAGCTTCAACTCTCTTGCGGAAGCACCGACAACGAAACAGTCCCGGAGCGCTGCCATTCGAAGACTTTTCGTGTCTTGGAATGTTTCACCGTGTTACTTGACTCAAACTCCAGTCCTCCATGGCCTTCACCTTTGGGTTCGATGAGCTTTGGCAATTCCACTGCTCAAGCATTGGGGTGTGAGCGTCACAAATTGTCCGAGCCTTGAATCTTCCTTCTCTTTAGGTCACAAAGGGTCAGAAGGGAGGTTGGAGATGTTCAGATTGATGTTGATGTGCAGCGATCGTATTGTGGCGCCCATGGAAGCATCCATCAAATTTGATCCGAAGTTGACGACGCGCGGCTTCAGGGAGGCGAGTAAAAGGCGGAATGCACCAGGTACCTCGCAAGGTGCCGCTGTTCCGGCCACCGGCCGAGGACCGGGCGCTCACCAGATGGAGTCGTCCGCGGGCCGCGTGGCGCTTGACCTGCGGTAAAACTTGTCTCACTACCATGTGCGAGCGATTCACAAGCATCCACTCTAGCAGAAGCCTGAAGGCGCCGCGACTACCTTGGGAAGATGCCTCTCCGTTTTCTTGGCACTAGCGACGCCGGCTGAGGGGACCATCCGGTTCCGTGCCGAGAATACGACTACCGGCCATGCGTTGGACGTACGTGTAAGTCGAACAAGTGTGGGTGGTGCGAAGTACAACTGGATCCTTTTTGTGCGAGCTCGTGACCCCAATCGAACCCTCCAGCTTGGCATTATCGCTCTTCGGCAGGTTTGCGCGGGAACCGACCCATGACAACTCGATTTGGCTTTTGAGTTTCACTTCTTGCTCTTTCCCCACCGCAACTCCTGCTTCTCAACAGCAAAGGTTCTTACCCCCTTCTTCCTTGCTGCTGAGCGAAGTTTCAAACCCTCACAAACCCCTCCCGAACTCTGACCATGGGCACCGGATGCTGCTCGGGCGGCGCAAGCCAGTTCGCCGCGCCCCAACCGGAGGGCGAGACTGAGCTCGATGAGCACCATGACCATGGCCACGGACACGTGTCTGGAGCCGGCGAATGCGAGTCGCAGGCTCCGTGCGCCGAAGAGGGTGAATGCTGCGACGACGAGAGCTGCTGCGACGACGACGCCACGTCAAGTCGCTCTACAACGGTCGCCTGCTGCGACTGTCGCGCTGAGCGCTGTGATGGTTAGTTGTCCATGGGTCGACGAGAGAAACCCCAGACTTACATAATGGTTCGTTTTCCAGAGAATTGCATCATCGCTGCTGCCGCCCTCGAGTGCGAAAAGACGTGCGAAGGCGACGCCACTGCCCACGATGGTATGCCTGGGTCATGCCCCTTGTTGTAGAGCATACGCTCACACATCCCTAGGCACTGCCAGCCACGAACATCCTCACGATGAAGACGGCCATCACCCTGCATCAGCATGCGGGACGCACCTCGCCAAGGCCTTTGACCAGTACAGCGCCTACCTTGCGTCGGCACGCTGCATCTGTCGAAGCATCTTCGAACGTGGATGGTCCACGACCTGCTGCGGCGAACAGCCTAACCAGCTTGTTGCTGCTGCTACTCAGGCCAGCCAAGCTGTGAGCAAGGCCATTGGCAATGAAGAGGGCACGTACGCTAGCAGCCATGGCCAACACCAGCACGCTGGGCCCCATCATCATCATGGTATTAAGCGTCGCGGTAGGAAGGGCCGCATTGACGTCGGGAATATGGCCCTCGCCTCCAAGGAGGCCGACCGCTGCAGTGGTCGTGTGGCCGAGCATGGTCATGGCCCCGGTCCCGGAAGAGCAGACACTTGTCCGGCAGGCATGGACCTTGAGAAGGCCGCGAATTTAGAGCATGTTGCCCTCGCAGTCGATGGTATGACCTGTTCTAGGTGCGGCAACAAGATGGCGCGCACTCTCAATGTTCATCCCGGCGTGTCTTCCGTGCGAGTCAATTTTGTCATGGGCTCCGCCGAGTTCAGCCTTGACACCTCTGCCGCCACTCCCGACGAAGTGATCCGAAGTGTCGAAAGGGCCACGGGGTTCCGCTGCACCAAGCTTTCCAACGGCGACGAAACCATCGACGTGTTGGCCTCTGACGTGTCGACCAAGGCACTCGCAGACGTGGCTATCCCAGGAATCACTCAAACCGCCATTCTCAATGGAAAGGTGGTTCGCATGACATACGATCCTGCCGTCATCGGCGCCAGGACTTTGATGGACAAACTCGGCGCGTTAACGAGTGGACTGGCGCCTCTGTGCGACGACCCGAGTGTGTCCAACGGTAGGAGGAGGCTTTACGACCAGCTCGTGAAGACTCTAGTCGCCGCTTGCTCCACCATTCCAGTCGTTGTCCTGGCATGGGGCAATGAGCTTGTCGACGAGAGGACAAAGGCACTCGTTGGCATCGTCTTCGCCACCATTGTGCAGCTCATCGCCGTGCCGGACTTTTATCGCCCGGCCATTTCGGCCCTCGTCCACAGCGGCTCCGTCGAGATGGACATGCTCGTTGTGATAAGCATCACGGCCGCATACGCGTATTCGGTCATCGCGTTCAGCTTTGCAATGGCGGGCAAGCCGCTCGAGACGGGGGCTTTTTTCGAGACGAGCACCCTGCTCATTACGCTCGTTCTGCTCGGCCGACTTGTTGCCGCCTTTGCTCGCATTAGAGCCATGGAAGCCGTGTCCGTCCGATCCCTGCAGTCAGCCACAGCAGTCATCGTTGACGACGAAGGGGACCGGGAGATTGACGCCCGTCTGTTGCAGTATGGCGACAAGCTCAAAGTCGGTCCTCACTCGGCCATTCCCACCGACGCCGTCGTTCTGAGCGGATCTACCGAGGTGGACGAGTCTATGCTTACGGGCGAAAGTGTTCCCGTCTTCAAAGCGGAGGGTGACGTGGTCCTGGCGGGCACGGCGAACGGCACGGGCACCGTGGTTGCGCGGCTGACGCGACTCCCCGGCAAGAACACGGTCACGGATATTGCAAAGTTGGTTGAGGAGGCAGCCAATTCAAAGCCCCGGATGCAGGACGTGGCCGACCGCGTCGCGGGCTGGTTCGTTCCCGCCGTCACTTCGGTCGCCATCATCGTGATTATCATCTGGGTCATTGTTGGCCTCAGAGTCCGAACCTACAGCGTCGGCAAGACCATCTCCAACGCCATCACCTATGCCGTCGCCACGCTTGCAATCTCCTGCCCCTGCGCCCTCGCCCTCGCTGTGCCCATGGTTATTGTCGTGGCTGGTGGAATTGCGGCGCGGAACGGTGTCATCATCAAGTCTGCTGAGTGCACTGAGCAGGCACGCCGGGTCACGGATGTAGTATTTGACAAGACGGGCACCGTAACGGAGGGCGACCTTGATCTGATGGACGCCGAGTACTTTGCGTCGGATCCGGAAGAAGCAATTGCCATCTCCAAGGCCGTTTGTGCTGGGAACAAGCACCCCGTCTCCCTTGCCGTGGCTAAGCACCTCGAGCACCATGCTACCCCTGAGACCACCCTTACCGACATACGCGTTATCCCTGGTGCTGGCGTCGAAGCCAACTTCGGCGACGTCAAGGCCCGCGCCGGGAATCCCAAGTGGACCGAGACTTCGAGCCATGCCACAGTCAGACGCCTTCAGGATGGCGGCATGACCCTGCTTGTCGTCACCCTCAATGGCGAGCCCATTGCCATCTTTGGGCTACGAACCCGCTTGCGAGCCGAAGCCACCCGCGTCGTCGCGCAGCTTGCCCGCCGCGGCATCGCTGTCCACCTCGTCTCAGGCGACCAGACACGCGCAGTTGAGGCCGTCGCCGCGCAGGTAAATATTCAGCACGTAGCTTCGCAGTGCACGCCTGCCGACAAGCGGGACTACGTGGCAAGCCTCATGGCCACCGGCAAAAAGGTCATGTTTGTCGGTGATGGAACCAACGACGCCGTCGCCGTGACGCAGGCCGATGTGGGCGTCCAGCTCGCCAGCGTGCTATCTGCCAGCGAAGTCACCCGCGGCGCAGCCGATGTCATTCTGCTCAACGGCCTCGAGGGCATCCCTTTCTTGCTGCAGATCAGCGGCGTAGCCTTTCGCCGCATGGCTTTCAACTTTGCTTGGTCCGCCACGTACAACATCCTCGCCATCCTGCTTGCCTCGGGCGCCTTTGTCAACGTGCGCATCCCGCCCGCATACGCTGGCCTCGGCGAGATTGTCAGCGTCCTACCCGTCATCATCGCCGCGATGACAATGCTGCTGAAGAAGATTAAGACAGAGGACATCATCTCCGTGCTCTGAAAGTAGGTGTTGAGCTGTGCTGCCATCAGCGCACTAGCATATTCAACACCTGCTAGGCCGACGGCGGCAGGTGGGATGCAACTTAGCACGTCGCCAACATTGACAGCATTGGGCAAACGAATAAGAGCCGGTTTTCAACACGAGAGTAGCCTTGCTTTTCCTTTTTCCTATACTCTCACATCATCGAGGACGATCTCTATAGGAGCTGAGAGCCACATGGAGATGGCGTCGCCGCTTACAGGTGGCAGCAGCAGCGACCCAACACGGGACAAATCTCTCCTTATCTTGATGATCTTATCGCATGAGTAGTTGCATGTCGACAGCAATATTCTCGATTCTTCGTCTACGCCGCATGTGATCCGTCAATCGTACCGCGTTGTCCATGTTCCTAAGTTTAGACCAATACGTTTAACTCGTTCGTCACGCATTGAAGAGCTTCCCCAATCCCCCAACAAGTTGCCAAAGTTCACGTCCGCGTAGATCAGGCCTCTCTATTGAGAATGTATCGCGCCGGTACTTTTGCGTGCGCTCAAGGCTGAAGGAGAAACGCACCAGTAGCAGTCCTTCAATGCGGGCGCGGGAGTTTTCCTTCATCTGGCTTAGCCCGTGCGGCAGGTCGAGGACACCAGCGTTGATTCCGATTCCTGCCTCGCTAGGCGTAATAATCGGTGGCCTTCAATGACCTCGGCGCCTTCGGCGCCTTTAGCACTCCCATCATTTTACAGAGATAGATTCCCCTCTCAGTCTCCTTTTCTCTCTCTTTCTTGCTTACTTTAGCCTTCAAGCTCGAAATCTCAGTAACAGACACGCGGATTGCCCTTTATATCCCTATAGTACGATGATAGTTTGCTCGGGTTGTCGTAGGTACTCAGTGAGCTCAATGGTAGATAGATTAGCCTGTTTTCGTGAGCGTAGCAGAATTGTATGCTGGCTTGTAAGACGAAGTGTTTTTAGAACAACAGAGTATTGTGCCAAGGTCTATGGCCTAAGCGACTGACGCCTCGTGCTTTCTGCAAAACGAAAGCTGCATTTATACCTTGAGAACCCAGACCGTCACCAGAGGTTTATATAGTCATAGTGATGTGCCAGAGGTGCGGTACATGTACTTAATCTATTATATGAGCGTGTCAGGTATTGAATGTTCCTCTAGCAAAACCCAAGTTTGATGATAGAGGCGCCGACGCCATCAACCCTGGGTTACTGTATTTGTTGACGAGTATGCTCTGACTGTGCATTGACGCCATCAGTGTCGTCGGGCAACGAACGGCGAGGGCATTGCTGGCCCGTTAGGTCCGCCCATTAGGTCCGCCCATTTGTGACTCTTGAACCTCCACCATCACCCCACGGCTCCTAGATCCCGTAGAGAAGCTGTCTCCCACGCCAACGCGTTCTCTGCCACACGATCCTGATCGTGTTCCTGCCAGCCGTGCGTCTCGCTGCCGAAGTCATGACTGGCAATATTCTCAGGCATATCAGTCAGATCACGACGAGATCGGTTCGGTGCTATTTCCGTGCTTGCACTATTCGGATGGAGTATACCAGTTGCTAAGAATGCGTCAAGCCCCAACTGCCAGTTACTACATGGATCAGGGATGTGCGGCTTCTGTTCCATAGTTGTCGTAATGTCGTTGGTAGGAAGCAAGAGCCACGGCGCGGATGCTCCAGACACAACGTTGGGGATGGGTTCTTCTACTGGGGATGCAACCGCATGTAAAAGAGGTTGACAGTGCTGTACAGTAGCTTGGGTGCGGGAAGACGTATCGGCGATATAGTCTCCATGGCATGATGGGAACCCGCATGCCGACGACGATGCTTGGGCGTCCAGGCTGGGGGCGGATTGTATCCAATTCCTTTGGCGAGTTAGCTTCGTTTCGTTCGCTTTCATTTGAGCTTTTTGTCACGTACTCCACCAACTTTGACCTCCGCTTCCTCTTTATTGAGCTGTCTGGACGTGCTTGAGCTTTGACAATTCTTTGCGATGAGGGTGAAGTTGAGCAGGTCATATCTGGTCCGGACACACCATCCTGACAAGTCACAGGGTTTGGCTCAAATTGCAATGTCGTTGAGTCAAGTTGGTTGTGCAGGCTGTGTGGCAACGCGGTGTTGCTCCCACTGATCGACAACAGGGGACAATCCGTTGCCTTTGCTGTTCCACGGCGAAGCCCGTCTAAAACATCGAGATATTGCGTCTGAGCTTCGTCTCGCATCTGAGAAAGCACACCCCAGAATGAGGCCATACTCTGTAGGAAACGAAAGTTGGTATGCCAGTCGGCTTCGGCACTGGCTTTGTCCTCTTCTTCTCCTGTGGCGATGTTCATGGCGTGCACTCGTGCTGAAGAAAACGCGCAATATGCTGCAAACGGTGTTGAGAGACAGCATTGGTACTGTTCGATGTCCATCAAAATGTTGGAAATGCGCTTAGCTGATGCATCAGCTTCTCTTCTCGCTAGCGGGAAGATGCCGCCCGATGCAACCCATCCCCGTTCGCTCGTGTATGCCAAAGCCGCTTGATGCAGGAAGAGCTTGTTCTGCTCTATCGAGAGGTGCAGAAGCAAGTACTGGCTGGCTCCGCCGTTCGCCATATGTCGCTGTAAGTTTCCGTGGGAATAGTGGAGATCGGACGGAAGCGCCTTCACCAGTTGATCTACATCATCCATGAGCTTGGTACTATAAGATTGCGGCGTCCACGCTCGTTCTCCGACCATTGCATCGAGGACGTGGGCGACTATACGACCCCAAATTGCTATAGACCGAATTGCAAAGGCGGCTGCGTCCATGCTATCATCCATTTGAAGATGTTGGCTACTCGCGGGTGCCGCAGCCATTGGTACGGTGCCGTCAATCAACTCCGTCCGGACGGGCAGGCCAGCTTGTATGTACTTTTCGTTGGCGGGAAGCTGGATACGCATTAATTCCTCGGTGATGAGCAAAGGTCTGTGTGACCCAAACGTGTGGAAACGGTCCATCAGAAAACAAGCCCACATCAACCGTCGGCGAAGCTCGCAATCGACAAAGGTGGGAGGACTGCCATAGCTAGGCGGCGGTAGACAAGAGTCCCAGTCCTCATTGAGCCGTAGATCCAGTGCCATGTGAATAGCCTGGTCGATCAACGCCCAACTTTGCCTCCCATGACACGCACCAAATTCGTGCAAACCTAGTATAAGTAGACAGGTTACAATGGCTGTGTGCGGCTGCGCAATTCGTTTAGCGCAGATGGCTTGAGCCTGGTATGCCCACTCCTCCCCTTGTAGAAGTGGTGGTGCTATCGGGCCTATGCTTGAGCCGGTATTGAATCGTGCGGCCACGGCGCAAACACACAAGCGCAGAACAGGCGGTATCGCATCGTGTCTTTGTGCTGTCAGCATGGTTTGGCCCGGGAGTAACTGCATGGTATTGTCTATGACATACCTCAGATCACGCATATAGCTTGATTTGTGTAAAATGTAAAAGATTTGACCATTTATTTGGTCGAAAAAAACCTCAGCGAGGTGTTGTTGAACATCCAGGGGAGGAAGGGCTTGAGAACCTTCAGAGAGCAAGTCGACGTTGACTCCGTCAACATTGACGACTAGTGACGTGCTTGTGCCTTCGACCTCACTCTGCCTTAGATTGAAGGTGCATTCTGGTAAGAGCGACGGGCTTATATGTGATAGTTGCCCTTCACGGGGGTCAAACAGAGTGCTCCCTGCGAGGTTAGTGCCAGATCTGACTAGGTGGTCGAGACCACACGTAGATGAGTGAAAAGAGGGCTCTTTGGCCGCCGGGGCCATTGTGACTATGCGCTCCTCCATGTCTCGAAGGCGCTGTTCGAATGAGATCATGTAGTTCGATCGGCCCTTGGACTTCCTTGCATTCGATTTGTAGACGCATAAGATGCGGAATCGAAGACAGTGTTGGCACGCGGGCTGCTCACCTGAACAACGGATCTTCATACGACGACAGGACAGACAAGCAAGCGGCAAACGCTTTCGAGCCTTGCCGGCCTTCGTCTTCAGGTTGGTCCAGGTTGGCACCGCAGAAGTATCATTATGTTTGCCGCCTTCTTCGATAGATGGTCTCTCGCAAGCGTAAAGATGCATGGGCAATAGTGCACCGAAGCCAGTTGGGTCGTTGTCCGCTGCAAATCTGGGGCTATCTCTCATTGAAGCTGAGGAAAGTGTCTCCGCAGCGCTCGAACTTGACCTCAAGTCTCGTGATGGGACACCGTATATAGATCCCGGACAGTCCCCTATAGTAGCTGGGGTCTGCATCTGGGACGGAAGATCCTCTTTCAGAGTGTTGTATTCATGAGAGACTAATCCGACTATTTCGCTATTGTCGGCAAAGCTCGAAATTGGCACGGCCATGCTGTACATCTAGTATCTTTTGGCGAGACGGTCAAGGGATGCGTAGGCTGTTGTTCGTCAGCGGAGAGATGGTTTCAAACATTGGCATATACTGACAACACCAGCCTGCAGAGCGTGCGATCGAACCGCACTGCAATGCTCCTCGCGCAAAATTGATCGTGCTGGACGTGCGAGGGACCGGTTCTCGACATGCCCACATGATTTCTGTCATGGAACTCGACATCCGTCAATGCCGGGTCTGCATCGACTCTCCTCCCGAAGCGATCGGCAACGAAAGAGTAGAGAATATATAGATGATTGCAGAGGGGAAGGCAGTGACAGCGGGAACCTTTGCCGGCGAATGGTTATGCTCTGCAGCTGAAAGCGGAGAGAGGACTAGTACCAGCCAGAGAGCAGCAGTAGGTCCAGCCGAGTCCGCTTTAGGACTTTTACGGCGATAGAGACGTTGGGTGCAGATGCTCATTTTCATTTCAGATTTTAAACAAATCATCGCGGCTGCGATCGCGCACACTCAGCCCTCCAGTATACTACAAATCACCTTACCTGTCCTGTTCCTACAAAGATAATGCTCTTCAACTCGGCCAAACATGGAAAATGCCGCACAACATAGTTCCGTTATATCTGAACGCAGAACAAACATACTTCGTGGCTGAGTAGGCCAAGGCTGCCCGAGCAGAGATTCGTTTACCTTTCGTAATCCAGCCCCCCCTCCTCCCCTCTTCGCAGACCACTTAGTTTCTAGTGGATGATACTCGAGCGACTATATAGTTTGTGAGGCGAAAGATGTTGCTAGTTGTAAACCTTACTCCGTATGCACAGGTGCATAGACATGGGAACAGGCTCTCCTGATTTTGATCGTCTTGATGTGGCCCTGTGAAGCTGAAGGTCATGAGGCCACCGAACGGATGGCGAGGGACAGCCACTGCCCAGCTGCCTGAATAATGGCTTGCTAATTGAGGTATGCTTCTAGGCCAGATTACGACATGCTCCTTGCGTCGTGGCCGTACCCCAACAGCTGGGTCCTTGATTGACCCAAAGCCGTCTTCTCCCACAGGCCACCGCTTGCATCCTCCACGAATTGCGTACGTATTGAGAAAGGCATTGCATGAGTACCAGTGCGCTTCCCTGGGTGTTTTGCGGTTGACAGACTTCAGTTTACAGTTCCAGAAAGAAAAAAGGTCATCATAGCCCGGGCGCTCGTATTTCTGGAGTACGTTTGAGCATTGATAGTTGTGAACTTAGGTCATGTCCGGCGTCATGATCGACAGCGACTGATGGGCGAATGCCAAAATAGAGAAGGATTCTTATGTACAAACGGGAGTGTGGGTTGGAGAAAAAGTAAGAGCCTATTAATACGGTTCTTTATTTTATCTCGCCGAAACACTTCAACCTGGCCTCAGTCTTTATCAGTTGACTCTTTGCGTAAATCGCTCTTGCACTCCGTCCCGAATTCCAATCCCACAGTCCCTCGTTCGGAACTATCATCTCCCGATGATGGCCTAGGAGATCTTCTACACGATCACGCCGAATTAAAAAGATAAACTACTATCAGCAATCAATCTTCCATGGGTGGTTTGGGATTTCAGTAATCTACGCTGGCGGTGGATAGCTCTTCGATACTATGTGTTGTCAAACCCACGTCCTTTCTCAGAGCTGGAAATACTCCACGAGGAACTCTATTATGAACCTTGTGCTCATCATGAAGGGGCATCTAGCTAGTGCAGCAAGAAACATGAGGCCAAATTGTATAAACCGAGTCAATCTTATGAAGTATTTACACCTTGTAGTGATGGGGCATAACCTCCGTATCTTTCTACAAAAGCCTTTCGCACCGCTGTCGATCTCATGACTGGTGACTTTGAGACACTCTGATATCGTTGCAATGTCCAATGTGCATCAGAATTTTATGAAGACTTCGTGCTTGGCGTGGGTATGGTCCAATTACCACCGCTAGCTTGATACAGAGGATGCATTGAGTTTTTGCCTGGGCCGCAAACGACCCTCCTGAGTCCAAGAGGCACTCAACGGAGTGGCGGGGTCTTTACTACCTTGTGAATGCTGTCAGCAGTGGGAAACATTAATCCGCCCTTTCGCAGACGGTATGAGAGTCCCCAGTATGGTCTACCTGAATATGTGTTGATCCCTGTCAAACGACATCCTCCTACACGAGATGGTGAGTAGTTGAAACGTATTTTGATGGCCACGGTAACAAGTTGAGCGAGGATAACGACGGCTACTAACTTCGACCGCATTTGACGTAATAGCCCATTGGAGCCTCAGGTGCGATGAATCTCTTTGCTTGTTCCATGTTCGACTGCGATCCATTCGAATCACGTTGTCGTCAGTAATGCTCATTTTAAGCGGGAGGGCGATTGCAATCTATCGGTACGCGATAGGCATTGCAGCATCGAACAAGTTTACTGTGCTAAACAGAATGCAGAAGTCATCCACACTCTGATCAATTTCGCGCGTTGCATATGGAACGTGGATCGCTTCTGAATGGGCTCCGTTGAAGAGATCATGTGCGCCGCAATAGATCATAGCTTGAAGTCTAACATATTTAGTGTCTAGCTAGCACTCGGCATGCGGCATTATACAGTTGCCGAGATCGTTCGTGACACTCACATTGTAAATTGCAGAAACTGGATGTATACCACTCTTCTCGGCTAAAGTTTGCGACCTCCTTCAGGCCAAAGTCCAATTTAGTCCAGAGTCAGGAGCCCATCAAGCGTAGCATAGTTTCGATCATCATCTGCACACGCCGTCTTCCCAATGGTGCCATAGAAGTCTCGAGGGTCACTTTGAGATTCTTAGGCATTGAATCTCCCAGGATGCGTACTGCTCGGAGAATCCTGCCCTCTATACGATCCAATTTGAGGTCCACATTCTTGTCACCCGGTTGAGGGTTGCAAGGTAGTCACACGTACATCTGGCGCATTGCGAATTCACATAAGAAACTACAACAGTCCAAGGAACCAGTGATTGAGAACCGACTAGTGCCTCCGCTAAGGTTTCGCTCGGGCGGCCCAGCTCTCCATCTTTCGTGATTGTTCTCGCGCAATGGCGCCCAGCTATTCTGCACCTCATCATACGTTCTGACTCAGGGGAACACTCAATGTATCTTAGAGCAACGTCATGGACTTGGAACCGAACGGTCTCATTGCCTAATGGTACAAGATTGCTCAAGTCTGGCTACGCAACTTGGCAATTATTGGACACTACGTACGGCGGCGTGCTGGACCGCTTGCGCGAGGCATGCTCGTCTGATGGCAAAGCTGAACGATCGTGGGGCTAAACTCCTTTCTCGCTCGAAATGATGCCAATGTTGTGATGAGAACTGGACTTTATCAGTAGTTGTTCAACACCGGATACGATTATAACGTGTTGATGGTCAGTCTATGGCAAGGAGGGTTGCTAGAGGAGGAGCAGAAAGGCGGGCCCGGCGCAAATTGTAATTTATTATAACAGATCTCATGATATTACCTTATTGGAATAGGATTTCTGTCCAGTCCTTTATGTTGAAGGACGAGAAGCGACTACACGGTGACGGGTGCGTACCAAGAAGTCACCTCTGCTAGGTCTCTACCGCACTATTCCTTTCATAGCCCGGAGACTGCACGCTTATCACCCATCAAGACCGTACTGAATGAGATGCGGAGCACTCTAGCTTCCAAATATTGGGGTTCTCTTAAGCCTCGCTCATAGCTCGCCAAAACGTCGCACACACTAGATCTGCTTCCGATGATTAACTTCTAGTAGGGAAAACTAGAGTACCCGGGGAAAACTGTCCCGCTACTAGTTTTCCCCTTCCTCGCTGTGAAACTACGGCTGCTTGCGTCTCGTGTAATACTAGCGCCTCCGTAGCTAGCATAGTGCCATGCCTGTTGTGGGGTTAGTATGGTGCTTCGCCTCCGGTGCGGGCTGTGTGCCTGGGCTATGTTACTCTAAGTTTAATTCTCACTTTAGTGCGTGATTAACACACTTCGGACATGACAAATAGTATTTCAAAAGTACTTCAATATTCATTGGCGTAGATTAGGCGCGACAATAAGTTGGGTGCATGAATATTGTAATACTCGACCCGCCGCGATCAGTCTGTGTCAAAACGCTTACGGGGTGTTGGACCCGAGTCCCAGAATGACGTGTACGGTAGCGAGAATGCCTCTTCGTGCGCGTAGCCCTGTAAAGCTTAAAGTCCTTCAACCTTTGAGTCGTATTACAATACCAGTGGCATCTTTTGCTCCTACTATACTGCTATCTCATTATCTTCGTGATTAAGCTGTTGAAAATATACTTCGCAAAGGCTTCCTATAGCGCCTTTGAAATGCCAATAGATTGGCTTGCTGTGAGGGAGGGAAGTGTTTTATAAGATTCGTGTAGTATATTAAATATAGCTCGACTATAAGATTCTTTTCTTCCCATATTTCATAATATTTATATATCTATCTACGCTAGTCAGTTTAAAGTTTGGATATATAGGCAATACCCTAGCTAGCTATGAACTTTGAGTATTAATTACCTAAAGTTAGGTTAAATTAGTATATTCAAACCGATGATATTTAATTGAACACCTAGTAAAGATATTTTTGCTTACGCCCCCCTCGCCCCTTCTATCACTAATATACGAAATAGTCGATTAATTCTATCAAGATATGCATATAAACATTTTGCCTATAAAAATCTAGTCGTGTGCTTTGTTGAGTCAAAGAATTAAACTTGGTTTTACAATAAAATGCCTCTGTCTGCCGTCTTAGCACCAACAGGATGCATCTTTCCGTCCTTTGAAACCTTACTCGGAGCAGTCCAACAAGTTGCGAAAGAAGAGGGCTTCTTTGTTATTAAATTACGAGCCTCGAATTATTATGCAGGAACGCCTACAAGATACGACCTAGGCTGTTCTCGCAGCCGCGCTAAAACTGGCGGTAGTAAGGCCACGTCGAGGACCACGCCTAAAACGGCCTGTACGTTTCGTGCTAAAGCTGTCCGCGAAGTATCTTCAGGGAACCAGTGGCGTTATACGGTCCAGGAATCACGTCACAACCACGAGCTCGGTGCTTCTGCCTGTAGTTCTCTCCAGAAGAGCGACGCAAACATTGTACCCTTTGCAGCCGCAGAGCCACAGCAAGTGCCAAAGCCGGGACGCTCTGCTTGTGATATGGCCCGAAGGCTCGTAGACTTAGAAAGGCATATCAAACGGATGGAGGAAAGAGTACAGAATCTCGAAGGCTATATTCGTCGCGGTGAAGTTCAGCCTAACGTGTTAGATCGTGAGCTTCGACTTGAGGATGTACAGTGCCAGTGGAGAGATGAGCTAATACCGTACTTCTTATCCTCAAGCATTATGTGAAATGCTGTGTAAATCTACGAAACTTTATAGTATATCTTTATTATTAGTACTTCCTCTTAGCTTTAAATGTATTCTTAAGATTCTTAATCATAGACTTGTAATTCGATAACGTGGGGAGTCTAAAGTAGAATATTTATAATATATTACTGACAGTATCTGCGGCAAACGGTAAATATCTATGTTAATATATTTACCCAAACTTAAAGATTAATATTATATAAAGTCTACTGCCTTATAACGCGAAGTTAAATGAGGAACTTAACTTTATATACGAGTAAATAAAGTCCATTAGATACAAACTCGAGCTTGACTTTTCTCACACTTTGGCTGTATAACAAAAGGCCTAGCTCTAATACCTTTATATACATGATATGAACTTTTTTTCTTTTGACTTAGCTCTCAGCGGATACTCGACCTTGGATTGTACGCACTGAGATTCAAGATACGTGTCGGATACCCGGTCTAGATACGCAAGCCCTACACTCATACATCTTTAGCAGATGTGCTATGAGCTAAGGCATAGCTAGGCCTTCTAGCACAGCGACCAAAGGCGCTAACACTTGCGTTCCGTAACAGTCGCTTGCAAAGTTTCTATGTTTCTGGGCGCACCATAACGGTTTAACAATAGCTGTGACACTAGCTCCTAGTATGTGTTTCTGTTCTTGATAAACCCTACTTGCCTAAGTAAAATTAGCAGGATTTCTATGACAAAGGCCGTAAAGGCAAAATACTATGAGCACTATCTATATCTACGGCTGTTCAGGTTATATCAGTACTAAGTAGAAGCGTAATCCTAATTTTAAAAAGCTTGTTTAATATGAAAAGAGATGAGTATAGACTTTACTTCGAGAATTATGAGGTAAAGTAACGTTAAATGAGCTTTGTCTAAGTATAACCGTTTTTTAAAGTTCAACTTAAGTGTTTCATTTCTCAAAGTATTAATTATAATCAAAGCATGAATATTATATTTACTTTAGGCCATAGTGTAGATATATGTTTCAGGTCGATCTGAGTTTTAATTGTTCGTTTAATTATCTAGTATTATTTATATTCAAGGGCCTTAAAGACTATGTAGGAGTTTTTAGATAGTTTCTAACATTAAGGGAAATTATCAGCGTGGCTACACTCCCACTTAGCCTTCGCTAGTAAGAATAGATCTCAGCCGAACTAACATTAGTAAGGGTCACGTTGATACTACTTGCGTCCCAGTGTATACGCAAATTAGCCTCGTAGAACACTATCCCCTGGTATCTGCGCTGACTATTGGCCGGTGCTAGCAACGCGCCGTTATGGCTACTAGTCCCTATGAAGTGGAGGCGACTTGTCGCTTCGCCAGGGTATTGTCTCAGCGGCGAGGCGTTATCTTCTGTAAGCCTCGCCGCCGGGTCTCTCCCTGTAAACTTCGCATCACAACTCCGGTAGCCAGTTAATTTACATGCCTGTTAGTCGCGTGTTATAAGACTGTATTTATTATTTCAACTACCTTTTTTTGTTTTTAAAATCCTGATATTATTTACTAAACATTATCTAACCTGGCTATATTTATTTTGGTTTCTGTACCTATTTTTATATTATTAGAATAGAGTTTAGGTCTTACCCTTTGGGTGTTACTCCAAATATAATATGCCTATTGATCTACCCTTATGAGAATAGCATAGGGGTCTAAGCCGGTGTTTTGTAGCTTGTCAATAACACCTGCAATGCCATTACGATGAAACTCCCCGGTCATTTGAACACCCTTGCGGCCAGTGCGGCTAAGAGCGGTCTGCAAACCTCGCCCATCATATGCCAAGCCGGTCATAAAGGAGAAAGCAGCGTGGATAACGTTCTTTGCCGAACTGACCCATGAAGCAACTTCACTAATCCAATCCGTGATCATTGACGCAACATCGCTCAACTGTGACCAAATGCTGTCGGTGGACTTCTTTAGCCATTCCAAGGCCGAAGACAAGACGATGCCGACGGCATTCATAGCCTTGCTCATCGCGCTCGCTGCAGCGTTTCGCATACTTGGAGGCAGCACTCGGAGTTTGTCCTTGGCCCACTCCTTTGTCTGGCGAATCCGTTCCACAGAAGCATCTGATAAAATCTGGAAGTCCTGGTCTAGCTGTACCTCCCATGCCTCTGCCTTGCCGGCTTTATCTAAATGATTGGCCTTGATAGCGAAGGCTTCCATATTGTGCTGAACCTCTTCGCAAGATACCATTGTCTGATCAGCTACGAGTAAGAAGTGGTCCTCCATCTCTTGTTTTTTATGTAGGGCGTCCTCATCCGTATCGGAGCCAGAATCTATTCTGAACATCTTGTTAACCTTAGTTTGACGATTTTCGCGCTGTATTTTGAGAAGACGTTGCGGATGGCAATTTGCAACCGCCCTTTCGACCTCATCAGCCGTCCTCGTGAAAGTAGCCAACCAGTCGCTCGAAGCATCGTCTGACCGACTGCCCAACGACCGACTACCCAACGACCGACTACCCAACGACCGACTACCCAACGATCGACTACCTGATGGGTAGGGAGCCTTTGAGTTTGAGGTGGATTGATTACCAGCCAGGGAAAACCACCCTGTTATAGTGTTCCAAGCGCCCTTGGCCCAGTCAGCAACCTTGCCCGCCCATTCCTTTATTTTCTCCCACGCCGCCTTCATCCAGCTCCAAATAGTGTCTACAGCAGTTCTAAGAAAGCCCAGGGTGCTTGACATGAAGGATGCGACTGCGTTAACGCCTTTACCGACTGATTGCGCGGCAGCGTCTCTCATAGCTGGACTTAGATCCCTAATCTTGTCTTTTGCAGATTCCTTAGTCGCGCGTATTTCTTTAACAGCAACAGTCTCTAGATTTCCGAAGTCGTCATCTATCTGAGCTTCCCATGCTTCTGGTTCGTTTTTTTTACCAGAGTTAGCAAGGTCTTGCATATTGCCTTCGACTTCCTCACATTTAACCTTGTGCTTATCGTTAAGAAGTAAAATCTCCCCCTTTAGCTCTGACGTAATTTCTGCATCATCATCGGAAGCCCCAAGGCCATAAACCATCCCGAATCTGTTATCGGCACCATTACGATTGTCGTCTTGCACCAGCTTAGCAATGAGATTGTTGTCGCGATTCACAACCGCAGTTTCAATATCTTGGAATCGTTGGTCAAGGAAAGCTTCCCAACCGCCCCGGGCTTGTCTGCGTGCGCCTGGCATTGTTCCGTTTGTCTAGTAGTAGGAGTTTTAGCGTTGACAACCGTGCTAAATATCAGACATCGGACTTGAAAAGCCTTCCCAAATCGACTTCAGTAGTAAAAGTTCGCACTCACATATTATACGAGTATAATGTTGGATCTGAAGAATGTTTTTGGGATAGACTTTTCAGATATCTGGTTGTTACTAAAAGTAGACTGAAGAGTTTTATATATACTAATGCCTCGTCCCCTTCGGCTATATCCTTTTTAGTATAAGTAAGAAGGGCAAGCTAATAATACATAAGACTAGATTACACTCGGCGCTATAAAGGCACGTACTATACATTAGCCGAAAACGACAATATACTACTTATACAGTAGTATATTTAAGACTTTTATTAGACTTAAATAAACTATTTCGCTAGTAATATATAAATGCGCTAGTATATTACAAGTTACTGCTTTCTATCAACTACGCTCTTTTAAGTATTAAAGTACATTACCTTGAAGAAAGCTATGTTTACTATATATAAGATAGAATAGTAAATTATATTATACTGCTATCTGTGAAACAATTATATATATAGCTAGATACTACTCTAAAGCTTGATAATAATTAAGGGGATAGTTCTAGATAACTTAATAAAATATATTCTATTAAAATAGGCATAGTGAAAGCGTAAGTTAGTAAATATAGAAATGTCCTGTACTTATAGCCAGAAGTCTAGCTCTGGCAGTCCCCCACTCGAAGTTAACCTTGCGTATAGACAAGGCTTTATGCAGCCTTTGCATTCACGCGTGGCCCGCGGTCGTTAGCGCGTGTAAGGGCGCGACTTGTACTGTCTCTACCTTATCTCTTATACTTCAGAAAAAGACTTGTAGAAGTCGAGACCTGTGCCCTATAATCTGAAGCTTATAGTTTTGACTGTCGCTCTATGGCATATCTTTAGTTAATAGAGACGGCGTACGTTGTCCCTTTTACTATAGCATAGCGAAATACTAATGAAGGTTGAGTACGACAAGGGTACTCGAAAAAAATATTTTTGCAATTTGCCATCGTAACTTTCATAACAAATCTAAGAATACACAAAGTGTTATTTAACTCATATTAAAAAGGTAATAGTATAGGTTAATTTTATCTTCGCCTTGCGTAGGTGATATATCTAATTTTTACCCCCTAGCTAAGTAAGATTAGATTTGCGCTATATAAGAATGCTAATAATCATTACCTTTATTATTCAACCATACTGTATGTAACATTAGTTAGAAGCTTGTATTAATACCTTGCCCCCCGTTGACTTCACGGGTCTAAAAACTTGTCTTCCCATGCACTCAACGGCTTTGAGACAACTTTAAAATAATCTTACCCTTTCACACCTTTGTAATCTCACACATACGTTGCTAAGACGCTATTGTCATGTCTCACCTTTACTATATCGTACCGCCTCATCTACTTCTGGGGATTACTAAATCGACCCACAATTCTCAGGACGTTCGTGACAGGGCTAAGGCGTCTCTTAACGATTACCATCGTTATAGTACCATCCGACGAGAGCGTGTAGAAGCGCTGGCCGAGCAGAGTGGGCCAGGTATATCTATTCTACGGGAACAGCTTTTTATTTCGGAATTCTGACCTGAGTGTTCGTATATAAAATAGTTGGCCAAACTACTCACAGCCGCGCTGAGCAACGCTCAGCGGCGAAGAGGCGTGGGGCACCGAGAGGTGATTGATATCTGTTGCCCACTCCCCTGAATGCACTTACGCTAAAAGTCTTACTGCTTCAAGCTCGGGATAATGGTGAAGACGGGGCGAGATCAGGATGCACTGCTGAACGTGCTGTTTACGATGCAAAGAAGAATCAGGCCCTAGAGAGCCTCCCCGGCGAGTTAAAGCGGGCTGAGGGAGGACCTGAGACCAACGATAAGGACGTTAACCTTACTTATAAGAATATTGGGATGATTCTCGCTTTCTACTTGGAGCAATTCCAATGGAAGTCTATCGATAATAAAAATGCCAAAATAATCAGCTCTGTTCACTTTGGCAAAGGCTTTGGCAATGCCTGTAAGTATTTCATTCGATTCGGAAGTCTATATTGGACTGATTAGTGTTCCTAGTCTGGGATCCCCAAGAGAACCAAATGGTCTTTGGCGATGGTAGCGAATTCCTGTATAACTTTACTTCCTGTATTGATGTCATCGGGCATGAAATCACACATGCCGTCACTCTGCATACCAGCCCGCTCGAGTATAGAGACCAGCCTGGTGCCTTGAATGAGCACATCTCTGATGTGTTTGGTATTATGATCAAGCAAAAGGTAGAGAACGAGACTTCGGATCAGGCAGATTGGCTTATTGGCGAGGGCTGCCTTGTGCCGGGTACAAAGGGAGTCGCCTTACGGAGTATGAAAGACCCTGGAACGGCCTACAACGACCCTCGTTTCGTAAGTTTCTACCCCATTTGCTGAGTGACTCAGTTTAATCTTTTACAACAGGGCAAAGATCCCCAGGTAGGTAATATGGCTCAATACAAGTCGACATACGAGGATGATGGCGGCGTTCATTTCTACTCTGGCATCCCCAATAAAGCGTTTTACTTGGCGGCGGTAGCATTTGGAGGCTACTCGTGGGAAAAGGCTGGCCAGATATGGTGGAAGGCGATGAACTGTGGCAAG
This sequence comes from Tolypocladium ovalisporum, assembly GCA_024340015.1. Classification (NCBI taxonomy): domain Eukaryota; kingdom Fungi; phylum Ascomycota; class Sordariomycetes; order Hypocreales; family Ophiocordycipitaceae; genus Tolypocladium; species Tolypocladium ovalisporum. Next base: position 62,312 of record JALHBZ010000136.1, read on the forward strand.
GTGAACCCGCGCTGTAATTTTAAGCAATTTGCAGACATTACCATCGATTGTGCTGAGACGGAATATGGCGAAGATGCTGCAGAGAAAGTACGGCAAGCTTGGAATGACGTTGGTATCGCTTAAGGTTTCAAGGGTAGGTAATAATAGTGGGCTATTCGTAGACTATGGTTTGACTAGGGACCAGAGGGCTCGTGGGTCCAGTTGAGGTTTCTCGGAATGCAGACGTTACATTTGATGAGCCGAACGTTTTCGACTGGAGCCATGTTCGGTCAGGATAGAAGCCTACAGAACATATGCGATTTCGTCTCCTAAAACGACGAGCACTGCTCTTCTTAATCTCCTTCAACACCGTGTGCAAACCTTTGCTCTGACCCGCATATTTCGGCCTCCTTGTTGCAGGATGCTAGCCCTCAGCTGGTTGGTTCAGCAATGCCATCAGGCTGCGGGCTAACGTGCCGCCTCAGCAGCCGCAGAGGAAAGCGAGACCAACGGATCAAGGCTGTCCGGAAGTTGGCAGAAGGGCGTCTCACGATGTGAGTTTCATTGATTAGGCCGAGACAAAGCGCTTCCGCCACGAGGTGGCGGCAGAAAGCTCCGTGCTGCAGACTACTGCAAGCAGCGATGGTATTATCAAGGGCTTCATCGGCACAGCGGCATTGCTTTCCAAGAGCCCGAAGATGCCGTCATCCTGTTCCTGTGGACAGATAGACGAATTCTAGACTGCATCGTATTGTTTCTAGAGGGTGAGATGCTCAATAGAAACTCACATCCTTTGGTACTCGGGGACACAGACAACGATGGTGAATAGCAGTGTTGTACTCGCAATTTCTTGCCTCAAACTTCCCAATCAGCCTCATGTTGCATCCGTTGGCTGCCCCGTCCCTGACCACTTTGGTAAGATGACAGTTTCGGTAGCTAGCCCTGCATTCATTCGGTCGTCACTGCAGGCTGAAAGGTGCAATGCGTTGAAGCGGCGTTGAAACAACGACTTGAGCTAATTGCGCAGAACATGTGCACCTGGCCGTGCAACACTGCCGCAATGCATCGTGGCCCGTACTGCCTCGCAACATGATTGACCCGTAGGGCGGTGAGCAGCAGAGCCAACGTGTAAGCATTGCACGTTGAACAATTTGAACATTGGCTCGACCGCAAGGCTTTGCTGGCGACTCTGTCGGTCCACTCTGCCCCATCAGAATAGCTTCATGGGTGGACTATGCGCCCCATTCTAGAATCGAATAGCCAATAGGCAGAGTGCCTGAGTGGCCAAAGGGTATGACTATCATATGGTTTCGGCCTCGCAGGTTCGAATCCTGTCTCTGTCGGCTTTCCTTTTTGCCCTTTCGCACCCGTTGACCGTGATGTCAGGGACTGAGTGGATGCAAAGCTCATAGGGTCACGCGAAGGGGTGGCGCGAAGGAACAAGAGAATTGCGCAGCCCAGACGAGGGGCGCTTACGGAGTCGCAACCTACATTTAGAGCCAGCTCGCGATTCTTGTGAATTCGGAATAATCAATGACACTCTTGAAGGTCGGCTGATTGTGAACAAGGCGGAAACCCATAGGATTCAGATGGGCCGTGAACTCCCGAAGACGGCTTGAAAAAAGACATCTGCCAGCCACAAACTGACGGACATTGATATTGAGTAAGTCTGGTCAAGAAACAGTATGTATGCACGCTGTCTCGCTGAAGTGCAAAGAGCTTATGCACGAGCGGCCAAAAGTGGCGAGCGTCCACGTCGCAGATGAGGCTTCGCGCGAAGTATGACCAAGGCATCTTTTTCAGAGCATGGCTCGCTGTCTAGATGCCCAAAGACTGTGCGTTGAACATCAAGGCATTGGGATTTGGCTTATGGGCTGGACCGCTACGGTTGGATGCGCAGGCCGAGAGAGGAGCATGTAGTCGAGTAACAAACAATGCCAAAGGGTGGGTTCAGCACAATCATTGCAAACCACACCCAGCACCACGGGCGCCCGCAGCTGGAATAAGTGATGTTGTGTGATGTGCGACGCCTTGTTTTAGTGTCTTGCTTCATTCTGGCTGGGGGAAGATTGCCTATTGGAAGCGCCTACGAACGGAGCAGTCGTCAAGTCTATAAGTCGAGTATTATCTCACGACTCCTCCCAAAGATGCACGTCTATGAATCTGAGCATATTCCAATAGGACCACAGCCACAACTGACATCGTTAAAGATTAAAATCATCATCGGCACATTACCCATCAATGGAGGACCGTCTTGCTGTCACCCACTGTCCCGGCTCATTTCAGTCCCCAATTTATTGCGTCACAGCCCATCGTCTCATCTATGCCGGCTCCGACTTGACCCTCCCTTGCCTTTTCCGCCGTCTTCTTTGTTCCCCATGAAGCCGTCCATTAAGGCGGCGCCCAGGGCAGCCGCGGCCACCTTGCCGCCCTTGGAGCCCAGCCAGGGGCTGGGATCGCCGCGGCTTCTCATGGCCGCCTGCGCGCCGGCGCTGAAGGCTGCTCGGCCGCCCGCCTGGATCAGCGGGTTGGCCCACCACGTCGCGCCCTTCTTGACGATGTTTGCGGGCATCGAGTTGCGCCGCGTCGCGCTGGGCTTGGGTGCCGAGGCGGATGCTGCGCCGGCAACGGGAGGGGGGCCCCGGCCTCGCGGTGGTGATTCGCCTCTGGCGTGCGACTTGCCCTGGGAGCGCGCCCGGCGGCGGCGGCGGCCGTCGTCGCTGTCATAGCCCGGAGGGGGGGCGTCTCGGCCATGATGCCTCGCTTCCGGGGACACGTGCCGGGTCCGGCGGGATGGCGGGTCGGGACTGGCCCGGCCGGCGGCGGCAGCATACTTTGGAGCATGGCCGTCTCGACCCCGATGCCTGGCGTCGGGTGGTGACGAGGGCCGTGATCGATGTGCGCGCGGATCAGCCTCGTCGCGGTGGTGTCGCGCAGGCCGCTCTCGGAACTCGGAGGGGTGCTCCCGAGGCGGGGGCTCCCGGTGGTGGGCGTCTCTGGGAGCGACGTCGCGGTCGCGGCGAGACGGCCGCGGGGCTCGCGACGGCTCGGACGTGTAGTACGGCGGAGGGCTGCGCGGGCGTCGACTACTACTGCCGCCGGCGGGCTTCACCTCGTACGGGTCCGGCTCGTCACGCTTGCCGTAGCCGCGGCGTGACGCGTAGGGGTCGTCGGGGCCAAAGTCGGGGGGCGGGCGTGGGCGATGCCGCTCCGACTTGTGGCGGCGAGGCGGCGGGCCATGCTCGTAGGGAGGAGCGGCGCCGTAGAAGTCGTCGTCGAGGCGCGGCTTGGGGTCGCGGCGCCGCAGCGGAGGCGGTTGGTCCATGGCGCGATGATTGGTGATGTGTTCCGGCCGAATGGCAGCTAGCTCAGAGGATGCAAAGTCCAGAGATTGTCACAAAGGATGCAGCCAAGCACTCGTCTGCCGAGCGAGGACAGAGAAGGGGTATTTGAGCGGATATATGAAGCGCTCGTCACGGGGCAGAGGCCAGACGGCGGATCAGGAGGCAGCGCACCCGCCTGACGTCATGCTGCGGCCAATGGCGGGTGCAGGCGCTGCGACTGTGTCTGACGTGGAGAGCCGGCGACCAGATCATCTGACGTCAAGCGACAGGCGGGCAGTCGGTGAGTGCGAGCGCATTTCGGCCTGGCGCCGCTGCTGGTGACGCCGTCGACGTGGGCGTCACCGCCGCTGTGCGGATGGGGGCTGTCGTGAGAGGCTGCAAGAGCAGTTGAGAGTTGCCTTGTTAGCCAGGCACGAAACAGCCATGGGAAGCAGCCGGCCGACTCCATCCATCTCGTCGGTCGTTGCGGGCCCAACCTTATCGCCAGCCCGCGCTAACGGGGCCGTTGCTCAGTGCTCAGTGCTCAGTGCTCACCATTCAGTGCTCACCATTCAGTGCCTCGACAAGCACCTCACAACCTCAGGTGCAACGCTGACGGCAGCACAAGTGGCCCCCTCAAGGGACACGAGAATGCAAGACGCAGCAGCATGACCACGGCGGCCAAGCGTCTCACCGCGCACGGAAGCGCCCTCTTCTCCACGTCGCACAATGGCCGCCACGCCTCTCGGAACCAACGAGCCCGGCCTCGGCAGGGTGTGCCCGTCATACCTCTGCTACAGCCCGGCTTCGTGAGCGAGACCGGCGCGTCTGTAGCAGATGTATGACAGGCGCGAGGTTCAGACACGGCAGAACTTTATGTCATGATTCTTCGTCGGGTCTGGAACCAAGACACCTCCGACAACGTAGGCGTCCTTGAGCCGTGTCACTTGCCTCCATGTCCCCCCTTTCCCCCCCCCCCGTGCCACGCCAGTCAGCGCCTTGGACAATTTCCCCGACAGTGCAGGATGAGTGCATGCATGCGTGCATTCGCTGTTTTGCAACTTCTGTCACGCCTGGAAGTTGTGAGCGACCGAGACCCAACACAGGGATTCGCGCGAGACACGGGCGGCCCACTTCTCGCGGCCGCTGCTGCCGCAGACAGACGCCTCGGACGAGGTACTCTTGTAAGGTACGCAACGACCAGACCGTGCGGGTCGTCGTCGAGGCCGGCGACGGCGGGCCGGCGGCGAGTACAAGTACCAAGGTACACAAGAGGAAGCTCCCTCGTGAGATGCATCAGCAACGCCCAACGACGTCTCGAAACGGCACCACCACCGCATTCCCGTATCGGCCCTGTGCGCACACATCCCCAGCAGCGCCTCCTCCCTCAGCCTCGGCTAACTCGACCGTGGCCGACGCGTAATCGCGACGTCTTCCCTCCCTAGTAAGCCACCAACCAACATTGCCATCATCGCCAGCAGCAACCTGGACGTCCCCCGTCAACGATCGGCAGGATCCCATCTCCCACCCTCCCTCGTCTCCCGCCATCGTCGGCCGGCAGCCGCCGCTCCCCACCGATGGCTTCTTTGCACCCACCCACCCTGAAAACGCGGGGTGCATGCGTCCCATGGATCTCGATGCCCTCCCCAAGCCTCCATCTGGCTATCAGGACCCTACCAGCACGCACAGCAGCCGCCCATCTCCCCAGCTGGGCGGCTTCCTTGCGCGCTACAGATATGCACCGGCTTCCCCGCCTAATCCCCATTCCACGGCCTCCCACTGGCTCCCCTCCCCGAGGCCAGGCCCCACCCTTTTCCAGAAGCAGCTATGAATCGTTATCGCCGCTGCCGGCCCCACCACACACGCACATCGGTTCCGGGCCATCATCGCCCGCCCGCCCACCCACCCACATGGTAAGAGAAAACTGAAATTTCAGGACTCCGGTACCTACCTTCCTATAGCTTAATGACGGGGACAAGATAAGAAAGTCGACGTCCACTGGATTCAAACTGTGCGGACCGCCCACGATAAGCACGCGTAGCACAGTGCCCGCACGGGCCCCCCGTTCATCGTCAACGGCACCCCGTCCGTGTAAAGGACCAACAAGCACAAGTGCTGATGGCGAAAGACGCAGCACACTGCATGCCCGCCAAAGGGCACTTTCTAGGCACTCGACTTGGCCCAGTCCGTACAAGCACAACTGCAGGTCATTGAACTAGCCCCAAGGGTAGCTATCGAAGCCGTGCTGTTGCGGGGGAGACAGGCATCGAGGGCCCAGATAGGGACCGCTCCGAGGTCGACACGGACGTCTTTTCTGGCACCACACCACCACCCCATAGCTAGCCCGGCCCCGAGCTACAATTTTCGCGATACGCCCACCGGCGCCTCCGGCCCACCTCTTCGTCTTCTTCTCTTTCCTCTTCCTCATCATCGTCCTCCTCCCACGGTCTTTCTGTTGTCCGACTTTCCCTTTCTGGAGGCACAGCCTGTCTGCTTGCGCTCGCTGCTGTTGGCGCTGCGTCGTCCCGACTCCGACTCCCAATCCTTCTCCCTCGCAACAACCACAATGGGCTTCATCCAAAGCACCAATGTCCGCGTCGCCAAGAGCCCCGTCGGGCGGTGGTTTCGTCTTGACGGCTCTGGTCATGTAAGGCCCTGCTCCCCGGGCGCGCGCGATGCCTTCCCATGTCAACAGTCGCTAACTGACCTCGCTTAGCCCAGCAAGGAGCGCAAGGGCTCCTACTTCTTCACCGAGATCCGCGCCGGCCTCGCCACCTTCTTCGCCATGGCCTACATCATCGCCGTCAACTCCGCCATCGTCGCCGACTCGGGCGGCACTTGCTTCTGCCCGCACACGGCCGAGGACCCGTCCTGCGACAAGGACCAGGACTACATGCTCTGCCTCCAGGACATCAAGCGCGACGCCGTCACCGCCACCGCCGCCATCTCCGCCTTGTCGAGCTTCTGCATGGGCCTCTTTGCCAATCTGTGAGTTTCCGAGACCGTCATCCGAGCTAGTTGCAGTCGCGCTGACCCTCGTGCACCAGTCCCGTCGGTCTCGCTCCCGGAATGGGTATGACTTCCTCCTCGGATATGGTGCCGTTTCCTCTCGCGTCGTGCCGTAATGCTGACTTGCGTACCAAGGCCTGAATGCCTACTTTGCCTACACCGTTGGTAAGTCGTACTATGCTCGCTGGTGCGCCTTCTCGTACGCTGACATGCAAAAGTCGGCCGCCACGGCACAGGCCTCGTGCCCTACCGAGTCGCCCTCACGGCCATCTTCGTCGAGGGCTTCATCTTCCTCGGCCTCGCCATCTTCGGCATGCGCCAGTGGCTAGCCCGCGCCATCCCCCACTCCATCAAGATTGCCACCGGCGTTGGCATCGGCCTCTTCCTCACCCTCATCGGCCTCACCTACAGTGAGGGCATCGGCCTCGTCGTCGGCGCCGTCGCCACCCCGACTGAGCTCGCCGGCTGCTCGCCCCAGAATCGCCTCCCCGACGGCACGTGCCCGAGCTGGGACAAGATGCGCCATCCCGCCATGTGGATCGGCATCTTCTGCGGCGGCATCCTGACCGTCCTCTTGACCATGTATCGCGTCAAGGGCGCCATCATCATAGGCATCATCCTCGTCAGCGTCATATCCTGGCCCCGAGGCACTCCCGTCACCTACTTCCCTTATACCCCCGTCGGCGACAGTGCCTTTGACTTCTTCAAGCAAGTCGCCAGCTTCCACCGCATTGAGAATATCCTCAACGTCCAGGAGTGGAACGTCGCCGAGTACGGCGGCCAGTTCGGCCTCGCCCTCATCACCTTCCTTTATGTCGACATTCTCGACTGCACGGGTACCTTGTACGGCATGGCCCGCTTTGCCAGCCTCGTCGACCCCGTCACCCAGGACTTTGAAGGTTCCTCCGTCGCCTACATGGTCGACGCCATCAGCATCTCCATCGGCGCCCTCCTCGGCGTCCCTCCCGTCACCGCTTTCGTCGAGTCCGGTGCTGGCATATCCGAGGGCGGCAAGACGGGTTTGACTGCCATGGTCACCGGCATCTGCTTCTTCATCTCCATCTTCTTTGCTCCCATCTTCGCCTCCATCCCACCCTGGGCCACCGGCTGCGTCCTCATCCTCGTCGGCTCCATGATGGCCAGCTCCGTCACCGAGATCAACTGGAAGTACATGGGCGACGCCGTCCCTGCCTTCCTGGCCATTGCCCTGATGCCCTTTACCTACTCCATCGCCAATGGCCTCATCGCGGGTGTCTGCTCGTACATCTTCATCAACACCGTAGTGTGGCTCCTCAAACTCGTCAGTCGCGGCCGTGTCGTTCCCCCGAACATTGACGAAAAGGAACCCTGGACGTGGCGCATCCCTGGCGGCTTCTTCCCACCCTGGATTGTTCGCCTCTTTAGAGGGAAAAAGGACTTTTGGCGCGAAGATTACCCCGTCGCAGCTCCAGCTGAGGAGCCCAAGTTCAGTGCTGAACAAGACACGACATCGGATAGCGGACGACCGGCGGAATCCATTCCTCCTGTCAAAGGCTAGGCTGGGGTTGGGGCCTGTGGTGTACCGATTCGAACACGTTTAGTATGGTTGGATTAACAATAGACTGCGTCGGATGCTAGGCCGGATTGCCTTTCCCGATAGACAGCATAAGAGTCAGCAAAGTAGCGAAGAAATACTTGAGAAATGATGGCATGGTTGATAGGATGGCGTTATATGCAGCATTTGCAGCGAAGGTCGCGGAGAAAATAAAAACATACTTCCCTCAGCTGCAATCTTCCGAAAATAACCACGCCCTTTCTGTTGGGAGGAAGGACAACTGCGATGATGTTCGCCCGGCAGTGGTGATGCGCTTGGCTGAGGGCTGTAACGGTGGCTGTCGTTTCAGGCTCGGCGCAGAGTGATGATTGATCAACAATCTCAATATTGTTGATTTCCGCCACCTGTAGGAGCAGCTTCAAGGCTTCAAATGGCAATGCAAGTGCTCCATGCTCTGGTCTTGTTCTCGTTATTTGCGGCGCCTTTCGGAGCCAATATCATACATCGTGACACACATCTCATACCATCAAGGCAATGTGTTTCAACTCGCTGCAGAACGATAGCATTAGCATGGCACCACAGGCCAGATGTAGACAGCGCAGGTAGTGATCCAAGATGACGCTGGGGACAAGAGATACTCACCCTTCTACCTGGTGCCCGACTTTGAGAGGAGGATAAGTAGCCGCATCGCCCTCGTCCCGGCCAAGCTTGGCCTGCTCGGTCCTCACTTTCTGTGCGCGCTCGGCTAGCTCGGGGACCGGGGCCAGATCAAAGTCCGAGTTGAGGTGCCAGAACAGGGTGCTTGAGATGCGGACCAGGGGCCGGTCTGGGGACTCGCGCTTACGCCTCTCAATAGTCTCCACAGTCTTCTCGTTGACCACGACTTCGTGATAGCCGGCCTTGATGAGACCACCGGTGCTGTACTCGAGCTGTTTGCCGGCCTGGACCAGCAGGTAGTTGCCGGGGGGGATCTTGACGGCGATGCGGTTGCCGGTGTTTCGCGCCCAAATGTTGAGTCCGGGATAGCGCGACCGGCCGTGAATCGTGAGAAAATTGAGGTCAGTGTGGAAGCCGGCGAGGATGGTGTCCTTTTCGCCGTACTTGACCAGGTCAGAGGCCGTTGGAGCCAGAAGATGAGGTCTAGACGATTCATGAGAGACTGGGTTTGTACGAGGGTGTGCAGGAAACGAACCCGTAACGTCCAGCATCGCTAAAGTACTCTGCCGGCAGTCCCAAGCCAACAGCCGTCATCTCAGATAGCCTGGAGACACTATGGTGTGTGTTAGTGCCAGTCAGAGAGATCTCGACAGAGGTGACAAGTGCAACTCACGCGTTCTTCATTGAATTGCCCCAGAGGTCCATGGTAGGAGCCCAGCGGTTCTTGATGTGAGGCGCCTCGGGCGTAACGTTGGCGGCATTCAGGCCAGGAAACTGTGTGGGGAACGGCGGCGGCTCCGCCATGCGCCAGAAGAAGCGGCACTTTGGGTCGGGCGAGTGGCCCATGATGTCGAGGGGCCGCTGCGAGGGCTCCAGGCGCTTGATGACATCCTGGCAGGGCTCGTCGACGGCGCACTTTGGCTTCTCGGTGTTTTCGAGCGTCACGCCAATTTGGTAGCTCAGCTCCGGACGCTCATCCTTGCGCAGCTCCTCGGCGGGCTGGGCAAAGTAGTCCTCGAGCAGATCAAGGAACGTCTCGTTGTCCTGCGAGGCCACGCGAGAATCATGCAGCACGAGGGCGCCGTAGGTGATGAGGGCCTCGGCCGCCTTGGCGCACTCTGCGCGAACCTCGGCAGACTCGCGGGGGTTGTTTAGATATACGTCCAGGTCGATGACGGGGAGGTTCATCGAATGCTGCTGCGAGGCGTCCATGATGGCTGGCGTTGAGGTGCCGTGGTTCTCGAGGTCCTGCGCCAGCGGCCGGCTTAAGATGTTCAATCGTCGCGTGTCTTGCGACGTATGAGAAAAGGGAAGAAGAAGGATTCGAGCGACACTTGTCCAAATACAGGGTGTGTGTGCATGTGGGGAGGCCATGGGCGGCCAGAGGCGTGAGCCTGGTCCCGACCACGGTTGTTTGGCACGTCGCATACACGGAGCTCGGAGCCGGCCGATGGTGTGGGTTCTCTGTGGAGAGATTGGTTTCGAGGTGCACCTGGTTGGCTCGCCCCAGAGCGTTTTACGCAACTTCACCACTGCGCCCATGGGTCCATGATCTTTTGCGCCGCCGCTTGCCCGCCGGACAAACGCGTCCAGTCTTGCAGCCGTGGATTTAGCAGACGGCAGCCGCAGCGTCGACATCAGCCCATTGCCAGTCGACGACAGCCCTCGGGGGTCAAGTCACCCACCGACCCGAGACGGTAAGGTAAGATGCCGGTGTCCTCTGGTGAGGCGGCGCGGGCCGGAGTCCGGCGGAGCGGCTAGGGACGGCTTGCCTCTGCTGCGCTGGCGACGCTCTCGAGTCCTGAGGGTGAGTGTATCGCAACGACGTTTGACAGCTCTGGTTCAATCACCGTGGGATGTTTGGGGTTCGCGCCACAAGTGCCACAAAGCCTGCATCTTGAAGACACTGAGGATGACAGGAAGTGGCAGCCTTCGCTCTTGCTAAGCTGCTGAGGCGAAGAATGCATTTGGCACGTGCCCACACACGCATCCACGGACAAGTCCTCAAAGACGATCGGAGCGTGGTAACAACTGAATTCTTCGTATTCTCTTCCTCTATTGCACCCTTCAGAGTGTCCATTCCTGGTTGGAAATGTCACTCCCCCAATTGGATGGGAGCCGCCTTGCCGAAACGCCACATCGGTGTGGCCTTTGGAGGACATCTGTGCCATCACGAAAAGGAAAACCCAATACCTTGCGTCAGTCAATGATAGTGTCAACTCAAGATGCTGCTCTGCTGTATGCGATACATGGCGCCAGTGTCTCGGCCACTCATGCATCGACGACTATGGCAGCACCCGCTACAGTCACTGTACGCAGCACCGCATTCAACTTGTCCGAACTGAACAAAAAGCCTCGTAATCTTATGGCCCTCGTCTGGAAGAGGCCTCATCCCGCCGTCAAGACATGCCACTCAGCACGCTTAATATACACAAGCGATTCCCTCCCCCTTCCCCTCCTGTTCCCTGTTTCTGCTCCTTACGCGCTCTTGCCAGCCCGCTCCGCATCCAGTTCCCGCTCCGCCTGCTGGTAGTACTTGGCCGTGTCAACGCCATGCTGCCCGTGGTTGACAAAGTTGAACCACGGCACCGTGCTGAGGAAGAGCGCCGAGTACCGACTCTGTCGCGCCGCCACGCCTTGCAGGTACGGGCTCAGCTTGCTCTCGCCGTACAGCGGTTCCCCGGTCTTGACCTTGGCCACCATCTCGCGCATGTCCATCTGAATCTCGCGCGCGTTTTCCGTCGCACCGTAGAACCGTACTGCCAGCCCTCGTTAGCTGAGGTCGTGCTAATGTCAGACTTTGTGTTGGGGGCAACGCACGGCATGAGCGCTGGTAAAAGTAGAGGAAGCCACCCGCAACGCCGACGAAGCCAGCTAACCGCATGGCCTTGGCGAATCCGCCCTTGCCGACGTACGAGGGCGCAAACTTCTCGAGGGTATACAGGGCCGTCGGGGCAAAGGCCGCCGCAACGCCGCCGGCGACGTAGTCGGACGTCCGGGCATATCCAACGACGCGTTTGAAATGGCTGTCACCGAGTCAGCATCTCATTCCCAGGACAAAGTCCTCCTCATCATCCCAAGCATGCCATGCCAATCGATTGGGTCGGTGTCGGTATCGGGCCCGAAGGAACTTACGGATCGTTGTCGATGAGCTACTTCCAAGGTCAGTATCTGCCGCCCGTCGGGAGGGCCATCAAGGTGCATCCACGTACCGGGTAGTCCGTCTGGACGACCTTGCTCGTCCCGACGTAGGTCGCCGGGCTCTGCTTCGTCGAGGTCTCGGCCATGGTGCACTGCTACTCGCCCAAGACTGTCCTCTCAATTCGGTAACGAAGTTCAAGGCTGAGCTGCGGTGGTGGGTGCCTCAGGATTGAGTCACGTGGTAGTCCTCCGATCTGGTCACGTGCCAACCTTGGTCCAGGTACGTACCGCGGAGACACCCGTCGCGTCTCCCCTTGTCGAGACGCGTAGAGAGCAGTGGAGCCTCACTCTTGGAATCGGTTGCTGCTACGTCCAGCTCATATCACCACCATTTACTTTGAGCAGCACCTTGAAGCGGTGCCTCGCCACACCTGGCATGTCTTCCGCTGTGGCCTCCGGGCCAAACCTCGTCCGCCACGACGACCTCGACAACTACGATGCCAACCTCTCCGATGACCCCTTTGCCTCCCCATCCCCTCCCAAGAAGCGCAAGGAGCCTGACTCCGGCCTCGGTATTGACGAGGAGGTCTCCGTGCAGAAGCGCGCCCGCGCCCCTGCCGTCAAGCTCGACGAGGAGCGCCTCCTCGGCCCTGCCGGCATCCCCCAATTGCGCCAACGCGCCTCCCGAGACTTGCGCATCAAGGGCAAAGGCCACGAGTTCTCGGACGCGTCCCGCCTGCTCTCCTTCTATCAGCTCTGGCTGGATGACCTCTTCCCCAAAGCCAGGTTCCTCGATGCCCTCACCATGGTGGAAAAGGCCGGACACAAGAAGCGCGTCGTAGCCGCACGCAACGAGTGGATCAACGAGGGCAAGGTCAAGCCGTCCGAGGAAGAAGACGAGGAACTGCCCCTTCAGCGGCGAAACGACGACGAGCCTCTAGACAAGTCGGCGCAACCAAGTGATCATCTTGCGAGGCCCCAAACGCCGTCACGCATCGGGGACATACCTGACGAGGACGATTTGTACGACGCCACGCCTAGGGCCGCCAGGCCGGATCGGACGGCTGTTGCTGAAGATGAAGACGATCTGGATGCTCTCATCGCAGAGGCGGAGGGAAATGATGGCAAGTCCCGGGCACGACAAGAAGCACAAGAGTCGAATGCGGAGCCAGATGGAGACGATCTAGAAGCCCTCATGGCCGAGGCAGAGGGGCAAGATCAAAGGAACGCGCAGCAGCGGAGCAGCACGGTAGGAGGGCAAGCAGTCATCGAATTCGATGACGAGGAGGCAGCTATGCAAGAGTTGGAGGGATTGTGGTGAGCCCGAATCACATGTTGATACGATGGCGGACGAAAGCTACGGTGCAGCACATGCTGATGTACATTCACGGGGCGTTGAGCGGCCTCTTTATTCTTGCAAGTATTCCTCATACACAAGGTACGATGCATGACGGAAAGACGACCATGGTTGGATCAATGAGTATACATTTTTGAATTGCATTTATAATACTTGCATTTATAATACAGGACTGAGTACACCACATAGTGATACTCGCAGGTCATCCTCTGGAGACCTGAGCCTTTTTTGCGCCGATTCCTTCCGCTGCCAATAAAATTGTCATCCAAATGTCATTCACATTAGGCGGCGGCGCTTTGATGCGCTCGTGCCGCCGTGCCGCCTGCCTCGCTTCATCCCCGATAATTTCGAAGATACAAGTCTTGTTGGTTGGTTCATCTGCTGGGGTGCCACTCTCAAAGTCGAGAAGTGCTTCACTGCTCCGCTGAATCCTCCGCTCTTCGACCTTTAGGGTCCAAAGCAACGTCATGAGGACCTCTTGCGACGGCAAAGTGATGCCCCTCAAACATCGTGTCAGTTGGCGAACCTCATCGCGCGTCCCATCGGACTCGCTCCGCAAGTTCTCGACCCGATCATCGCATCCCTGAGAGACCAACCGCATCGCCACCATCGTCGCATCCATCAAGGGACGCGCCAGATTGGGGCTGCTGGATAGGATCTTTCTAAGAGACGTGAATCTCAGAGTCTTGGACTTGCGGCTCGAAGCCGAGGTCCGCAGCGGCGTAGTCGCTCGCTGCCATAATGTCTGAAGCGGTGTGGTTTGCTTCGTCGTTGAGGAAGTCGTCGATGTTGAAGAGGTCAAAGGCTGACTGGTGCGAGAAGCCGGCGGCAGAGTCACCAACCAGATAATCGTCGTCAAGAGTTGAGGAGTGGGGAGAAGAGAGAAGCCCGCTTTCGAGGACATAGCGATCTGTGTCAATGGCCGCTGACAGGCCGAAAGCATCGCCGAGGCTGAAAGAAGCAGCATCCTGAGCTGCAGCGTCCAAGCCAAGAGGGGATAGACTGGCGTCTGCGAATCCAGGAACGACTTGGGCACCTCCGCCGACGTGTGACACGGCAGGTCAAACAACATCTCTGCAGGACGTTGTGTCAAGACGGGAGAGGTGGCCAAGGTATGTTCGCTGGACTGCGCATCCGCTGATGTCGTGTTGGCTTCATCGGCGACGGGACCAAGCTCGGGGGAGAGCGAGGCGGGGTTGACGGTGGGATTGTTGGTGGACAACATGAGCTCGTCGACCAGGTTGGAAGACTCGCTCGTGGTCGCGTGGCCATCCTGCGAGCCAAAGAGCTGCTGCGACAGGGTGACTTGATTGTCACGGATGGGGTCCAAAGGCGACGAGGAGCGAGTGACGACACTCGAGTCGCGTCGAAAGCGGTTCAGCTCCTCCACGAGCATCAGGTTGGCCTTTTGCGCGTTGATGAGCAGGTTCTCCAGCTCCTTGTTCCGATGCTCGAGAGCCTCCACCTCGAGCCGCTTGCGTTCGCGGGAGGACTGGGCGGCGCGGCGATTCCGGAGGACACGCTCAACGCGCCGTTGCTCCTTTTCGTCGTCTGTCTTTGCGCGTTTTCTGCAAAGCGGGACGGTCAGTCACAGGGAGGCCACGGGCAGCATGGTGATCTGGGGTGATGGCTTACCTCGGAGGAAGGTTGGTTTTGGGCTCTGGAAGAACTTGACCCCACGACTTGCGCTTCTTGGTCGGCTTCTTGTCTGAAGCTGTGGAGTTGTCGGCGTCTTCGTCGTCGTCATCGTCATCAGCCTCGGGCTCCTCTGGGACGACAGACAGGCGTGAGCTCTTGTCGTCGATGTGGGACTGGGGCGTCATCATTTCCAGGGGATTCATGGTGTCCGAGGCCGAGGGGCTGGTGGGTGGGAAGAGCGAGGAGTAGCTGTCGCCCGGCGTCGAAACGAAGGACTCGACGGGCGATGCCTCGAACTTGATCATCGGAGAGGCTTGCTGGAGCGCCATGGTGGGAGGTCTGGAAGTCGCAAGTGCGGTGGTGATGCACAGATCCTACCCGGCGGCGTGTCAAGATTGCAGTGAAGCTGGCAAGCGGACGAGCGCCCGGTCCCTCAGAGGCTGTTATACGTCAACAGCATGGCAGGCAGCGACCCAAGCAAGCGTTGAGTCAGCGCCGGGGGTGGATATCGAGGATGAGTCAGGTCGACGATTGCGGGCGACGCGGACGAGGACAAGTGTCTTCTTTGCTGAACGAGGTCTGGCCGGGCATCCGGGTGGTGGTGGTGGTGGGCGGCACCTCTTTATCTTGAGGACACGGTGGTTGCTCGGACAAGGATGCCTGAGGCAGAAAAGGGGGCGGATGGGCAGGGGGGGCGGATGGGCAGGGAGGGCGGGTGAGCGGGAGGGCCGGAGAAGGGCATCGAAGGGAGCTGTCGGTTTGGCTTCAGGGGAGTGGGGGCAGCGCTGACGTGCCCACCTTGCGGCGTCGCTCCTCGCCCCTCGTTGGCTGCTGGCCTGCCCTGTAGCACGGCCCAAAACAGAGCGGATGGAGCGCTGAGCCACTTTGGCATGCGCCAGGACGGCGGGAGTGGCGAATCGATGCGCAACCCGCTGACTGAAGAGGGCAGCTCGACACGGCGGCTGGTCTCGTTCCAGTGTGCTGCGGGCGGGCGTGCCAACAATGAGCCCAGGGGCGGCACGTTGTATCCGGCACAATAGCGCACTGTCCAGGAGACGGGCCACCAGCAGGCAAGAAATGGCCGCATCCGGGTGCCCACGACGGCAAAGACGAATCTGCCGGATATTAACGCATTCTACTGTACTTGAGCATTGGGCGATACGGTACGAGTCTTCGTACGAGTTAAGCGTTCGGTGGTGGTCGGCGGCGCATGGCGTGCCTCGTCAGCGCGCCATACTGTACCCGTAATGGGCCCCTGAACACGAAACATAAAGCCAAAGAAAGGGGGGCGAGCGCTGGGCCCGCCATCGGTAAGGTATGGGAAGAAACAAGGCCAGTGCCAGGAAGCGTCTGTCCAGATCAGATGTATGGAGTACGTACGGACGACGAGCAGACGGCTTGCTACCTGTACAGTAGTAGTTGTTGCATCATTATAGCGCGCGCGGCAGAGGCAGTGCTCGGGAGCTGCTCCTCTCGTCGTGCAGCTGTCATTGCTGTCGGCTTGTTTGTTCGCATTCCTTGGCGCCCCTGTGGCCGGCTTCATTCCCGACGCCGCTGGTGATGTCCATGAGACGAGACAATCGAGTTCAATTTCGGCTTCAGCAATTCCTCGACGACCGTCCTGGAAGGAGCACAGAGCAGACGACCGTTGCCCCGCTGCATGAGGCTGACGGTAAGCCGTACAGGGTACGAGTAGAGAGAGCGTTGCAGGTGGAACTGTATTTCGCTTTGCAGGATGCTCTGCAGCAATCGCCAAGCGCCCGTGTCATGCTGCAAGACTTCTGCAAATACGCGCAGGGCCCGTTGTCTTGCTGGATGTCCCCGGCGGTCCCAGAAGCACACAGACCTGCTGCCTCGTACGAGCATGCCTGACGAATGCATGATTGATACGGGGCCGGAGCTCGGTGAGCAGACGGCATGTTCGTGACGCTCCACAAGCCCCTCCCGCACGGCCGTGTTTCATCTTTGCAGGCTGCTGCTCGCCGCAAGCTCAAGAAGACAAGCGAGACGCCGTACTCCGTGCGTGAGGCAACGATGAAAGACGGGCCGCCTGCCCCTGGCTGCGCGCACTTGGTTGCGTACGGGTCAGAACGAGCCCGGACTGAATGATGATTGCTCGAGCGTTCCTTGTGCGCTTGGTCGATGCTTGATGCCCTCGGACTTATCCGTGCTCAGCTACCCTGGAGGTGATTTGAAGCAACATGTGCCGCTGTATCGACTGCCTATGAATTGTATTGCAGATGGAACATTGTATGGTACCATCGCTTCATACTCTATTTAAAGTAATCACGAATAAATGCAAGCAATTATCTATACCGGAGCGGACGAGTACGGCCAGGGCGGCATAAACCACTTGGGGATAGAGTCGTACTACAAAAGCACACGCGAACCTGCGAATCCTGTGAGTAACCAAATGCATTCCCAACTGGCATCACAGATAGCTGGACAAGACACCGTCCACCCATGGACTCTTCTCACTCTACCAACAATGCCGCGTCGAGCCACCGTAGAGCCACCGTCTTGCCGTGCCGCATGACCTGTGCCCGTCGAACGCATCTGCTTCTCCATCGTGCCATCATCCCATCATCAGCGAGCTTTTATCCGGCAACACCCCTGCGGATGCCACCGCGGTACCACGGAACGAGACGGACGCGAACCCTCCGAGGCAAGGCGCGCATGCAGGGCCACCCTGAAAGACGCTCCTGCAGCAACCTTGATAGTGGAGACTCCGACAGTTCGGCGCCGCTCGCTCCAGAGACTTGCAGACGGAGCCGACCACGAGACCCCGAAGAATGAGAGACAAATGGTCTTGTCGGTACACATGTGAATGGGCATGCAGGCAGGGCAGTCCTGTGCTAGTGAGGTAGTCTGAAATGATTATCAATTGTCATCCGAGACTGGGCAGCCTCTCTACAAAGCGTGGGCACGCAGACGCTTACAGACTGACAAGAACAAGGACCTATCGAACCTGAAAGTAGACACCGACATGGGCGCCCCTTCACAGGCAGCAGCGCCGCCACTCTCGGCAGACGACTTTGCCCGGCAGCCGTTTAACTACCTCGTCGTCGGCGGCGGCACCGCGGGCCTCGTCGTCGCCTCGCGCCTCGCCGCCGCGGACCCTCGGCTCACCGTCGGCGTGCTCGAGGCCGGTGGTGCGTCCCACGGCGAGGACGACATCGACATCCCGGCCTTTTACGGCCGCGCGCTCGGCGGGCGCCACGACTGGTGCTTCGAGACGCAGCCGCAGGAGGGCCTCGCGGGCCGCACCCTACCGTGGCCGAGAGGCAAGGTCCTGGGCGGCACGAGCGCCCTCAACTTCATGACCTGGAACCGCGCGAGCAGGGACGACTACGATGCCTGGGAGGCGCTGGGCAATGCCGGATGGGGCTGGGATGACTTGCTGTGAGAGAACAACTCCAGGTGCGCCGTGATTCGGCGTCTCGTCTGTGGCGTGCTCAGCTCGATCCGACCCGTCTCGACACCACGCGAGTCGTCGTCGCAGCCTGCCAATGTGCCGGACGTTACAGTCAAAGACTGACAGCCGGCGCCTTTGCAGACCCTTTTTCAAAAAGTCCGAGACCTTCCACCCGCCCAGCAAGCAGCTCCAGGACGAGTACGACGTCTCACACGACCCGGACCTGTACGGCACCTCGGGCCCCATCCACGTTTCCTACTCGCCCGACTACTCGCCTTCGCACCGGCTGTGGCACCGGACGCTCAATGAGCTCGGCGTCGAGACCAACTCGGCCCACGTCGCGGGATCCAACGTGGGCGTGTGGACAAACGTCAATGCCGTCGATCCGCGCACGGCGAGCCGCTGCTACTCGACCAGCTACTGCGCGTCGCCCGTGCCCAACCTGCACATATTGACTGAAGCCACGGTCCAGGAGATTGTGCTTCGGCAAGATGGAGAAGAGCTCACAGCGACAGGCGCGAGATTCATGTGGCAAGGTAGAGAGTACGTCGCTACTGCCTCTCGCGAGGTGGTCCTCTCCGCCGGCAGCGTCACGTCTCCCCAGATCCTCGAGCTCTCCGGCATTGGCAAGCCCGAGGTGCTGTCCAAGGCGGCCGTGCCCGTCAAGGTGGACAGCCCTCATGTCGGGGAGAATTTGCAAGACCACATCAGTGAGTATCGCTCGCCGCACCACATCTAGCGGCGTGGCCCAGAGTTACTCACCATTTTTCGACAGTGCTGGCCATGATTTTCGAGGTTGACCCCAGCCTCGAGAACCCAGACAACCTCAAGCGAGACGAGGCCATTGCAGCCGCGGCCATGGAAAGGTACACCAAGGACCGGACGGGGCCCCTCACGGTGCTTCCCTGCTCCATCACCTACGTTCCGTTCAAGCACATCCTGTCCAGCGAAGCTCTCGGACGCCTGTCCGCCAAGGCTGGCGAGCTCAACGCACTTGGAGCAGACAAGTCGGCCATCCAGCGCCAGCGGCTCGACGGCACGGCCAACCTCGGCCAGATTGAGTACATTTTCGATCTCGGCAACTGGAGTACCATCTTCAAGGGTGCAGACGGCAAGCAGTACGGCACCATGCTGCAGATTCTGCAGTACCCCTTCTCCGTCGGCTCTGTGCACATTCGCCCAGGGACGGGCGGAGCAAAAGCCGACGACAAACCTGTGATCGACCCCGCGTACCTCGCCGGCGCCCACGGCAAGCTCGACCAGGAAGTCATGAAGGAGTGCGTTCGCTTTGCCGGCCGCATCGCCGCCGCCGCGCCCCTCGCCAGCATCATCCGCGGACCCGCCTCGCCCTCGACCGCGACCGTCAACGACGACGCCAAGCTCGACGGGTGGATCGTCGACAACACAATCACCGATTGGCACCCCGTCGGCACGTGCAGCATGGGCGGCAGGGCGGGCATCCGGGGCGGCGTCGTCGACGAGCGGCTGCGCGTGTACGGTGTCAAGGGCCTGCGAGTGGTCGATGCAAGCGTAATGCCTTTGCAGATCAGTGCGCACATCCAGGCTACCGTGTATGCGATTGCCGAGAAGGGTGCGCACATGATTTTGGAGGACTGGAAGGAATCAATGGTTACCACGGGAGGGTTAAAGAAGGCGTCGTGACGTCTGAATACGTTGTAGGTTTAGAAACTGCGAAACAAGAAGAGAAAAATTGCCCATATTTTGTGTCCTCTGAGTGAGCCGTGGCACCAGATCGCGTTGCATCCGTAGAGGCGCCCGTCCAAAGTGCAACACAGTACCATTTCAATACCAGTTGCGCGACATCAGCGAACAGTACATAGCCTTGCTTTTTCACCCGAGACATGCAGTAATACAATCGATCGATCTGATCGCCCGAGATTTGCGCATGGATTCAGTTGCTGCTCCCGTTCTCCACAAGGCGGCGGCCGTGCGCGCGCTCACCGACCGACCCAAGAAGTCGGTCCTGGTTCGGAACTTGGCACTTCACTTGGACCTGGTCTTGGAGAATTGAGACAAGGCTCTCCGATGGCCACCTAATTGTGAGGCAAACCACTTGTGCTATTATACAAGATGCTCCTCGACCTAAGAGGAACTACGGACGATGGCACGACTTGGCTTGTGCTGCACCTCGAGTCTGCCAGCGCGCTGAGGCGGCTTCGTTGTCGTCAATGCCTAGCCGTCGTAGGGTTCAACTGGCCGAAGCACGCACTCATCGACAAAAGTATCCTTTTACCAAAGAAACGGAGAAAACGGACGCTTCAACGTCCAACAACCTTGAGCTCCAGCCAGCGCATGGGCGGAAACACGATCAAGGTAAACCCAACGGCAACCCACAGGCCCACGTCGCCCGTCGACGCGAGCTGCGCCAGCGGCCCGACATACCACGTCTGGCTCATGCCAAGGATGGCGCCCACCCAGCCGATGAGAAAAGCTACGATGGCCGCGAACCCAAGCGGCAGGTACGACTTGTCCTCCCAACGTGACCAATCAAAGGCGTCGCGACCGCGCCGGAACATGACATGCTCCTCGAAGACGATGACGATCATGATCATGACCCAGTAGCCCATCAGGGCCACGAAGTTTGAGAAAATGAGGAAGAGGTGCTCGCGCCCTGCGACGGCCAGCACGAACTCGACGAGGATGAGCAGCGTAGACCAGACCCAGCGAGGCACAGCCTTGCCGTAGCGGCCGAGAGTCTGGCATCCCAACGCAGCCGAGTAGGTGCTGGGAATGGAGTTGGCGATGACGCCGAGAGCGACGACAATGGAGCAAAGTTTTCCAAAGCCACGAAGTGGCGCGTACCCGGCCACGATGAGTGCGCCCGAGCTGACGCCGTTGGCGTCGGACCAGGCTGGCATGTTGGCAACGCCGGTGCCAAGGCCAATCGCGATGAGATACACCAGGCAGAAGGCGGTCCAGAGGCCGACGAGTGTGAGGAGAAAGATCTTGCGCTTGGATGTCTTCTCGGGGTAGTAGACGTAAAAATCGGACGCAGCGGCAGCCCAACTGTTCGGTATGACGAGGCATATGTTGAAGAAGGAGAGGCGCTGGGCAGCAAGCAGAGCACCCGTCGCCTTCGATTGACTCGAGGGGTCGAAGTAAGGACCGGCGCAACCGATCAAGATGAAGAGGGCAATCGTTTGTGGAAGCCAGGAGTATCTGTTTTCACACAGTCAGCACCGGATAGCCTTGACGAGACCCGCATAACTGTACCTCTCGTATTTGTGAAATACGGCCATGCCGAAGACGACGACCATCAAACAGACGACCGAGACAACGACAATGCCAACGATTATGGTCATCTCGCCGCCACTGACGGCAGAGAGGACCTGCCCGCCAATGATTCCGTCAATGGTTGCGTAGCCGATCATGAGCACGATGTTGAGCGCGCAAGGGATCTTGGACGGCCAATAGCCCATGAAAAATCGCAGCACCACCTTTCCACGACCTGGATTAGTTTCCAATGACCAGATACCCATTGTCCTTGTCAATTGCATAGGGGCCACTCACCATGGTTCGGTTACCACTCTGCGGTCCCCAGATGCTCATGTAGGCCGTCGTCAGGCTGCCCACAAAGGCACCAAAGACGGCCAGCAGAGCACAGTCCAGGAAGCCTAGCTCGAGGAGCAGCGGTCCAAGCATGCCCGCGGCGAGGTTGTTGAGTGAGATGTTGGCGCTGAACCACATTATGGCGACCTGGAGGTCATCGGACAGGCTCGGCGGCTGGCGCTCCTCGGGCAGCACGCGGGTGATGCCGCGGGCCTCGAAGCCAGCGAGGCCTTCGATGCGGGCATTGAGCGCTCTGAGCTTGGAAGGGACAGGAAGCTCCGGTGGAGGGATGTCGTTGCCTGACTGCACAGCCGCTTCTTCATCAGACGAGGGTGATGAGCTCGCCGCCCTCGCCTTGTCGTTGAAGGCATCGGCGGTGGTGTCTTGTTGCAGCGACGACTTTGACGTCGCCGTCGCCGTCGTTGTCACAGGTTGTACTCCCATCGTTGCAAGAGCTGTCCCTGCCGCTCCCCGATGGGCCGTCGCACGTTCTCTGCTGGATGTCGAGGGACCACGAGGGTGAGACAGCTCGACTAATACAGACTATTGTAGATCCCTTCTCGAGAGGATCGACGGCAACGTGCAGTAGGACGCAGCAGTGGCGGGGATAGGAATGAGAGGGCAAACGATAGGCTATGACGGCCAGGTGTAGGACGAAAGAAATACGCCGTGGTGAGAGGTTGAGAGCAAGCGGAGGAGGGGGGGCAACGGATGAGCTGCAACGGAGTGGCCGCGGACTCGATCCAAACTAGTTCTTCCTCATGTGCATGTACGGAGCCAGGATCGCGAGTTGCAGGGAAAGCTGCAGTAGCCACCGCCGTACAGCATGTACGAGTAGCAGCCAACAAATCTTGTCCACAGCATGCTGCTGTCTGGGCCCCGACGGGGTCTCGTCAGGAAGGTCTTCAATGCGGCGGCCAACATGCGGACAAGCCTCCTAGTGCAGCAGCATGTTACCCGCGGGGTGCAACCACGACCGCCCTGGAGGCTCTCACGGTAGGCCTACCGGCTGGCCAGACGCGGCAAGGACAGGTATCCGGTCCGAAACCAGGACTACATTGCATGAAGGGTCGGCGGACTGATGTAGCGATGTAGGCAGGAACTCCGAGACCCCACGCAGGCCCCTGCGACCAGGGAGGATGGGTTCAGAGTCGCAGCGCCAGAACATGGCCGGCCGTGTTTCGAGAAGGAATGGACCAACGGCAGGGCCCAGACTCCGCTCGTGAAAGAAAAGGCGAGAGACGAATGGCGCGCGGATTAAAAAGATGGGCTAGCGGCATGTGGACTGGACGTGGTTCGACGGCGTGGTTGCGTGACCCCTCGTGGCAGTGATGGGCTTTGCAGTCGGCAGTGACACTGGACGGCCACCATTGGGTGGAACAAGGAGCCAAGCTGCCAGCTGTGGCTCAATCTGTAACCCGTACGAGGACTCTCGTGGTCGAGGGCTGCAGCATGAACATGGGGGGTTAGCGGACGCAGACGCAGGCAGGGACAGAACCAAAGGGGGCCTACTAGAGACAGAAGGAGAACCTGGCATCCATGGCAAGGAGGGGAATGCAGGCTGCAGATGGTTGGCCCAAGGGAGAGGGACTTTTTGGACGGCGAAGAACGGGCACCCATCTCTTCCTGTGGTCCTCGCGAAAGTTAGCTCGTGCGAATTGAGATTTGGCTCCCGAGAGCGCAATCGACATCCGGTTTAGCCTGCGTCAACTTTGGTTCTCATCCGGTCCCAGCTCTGGTCCTCGTTTGGTCCCGATCCGAGGCCGATGGAGGGCGTCGCGGGCTTTGCACCATGGCTGTCGAACCGTCACCCCCTCCCTCCCCCTCGTCAGCCCACAGCGGCGCAGAGAGCTGCGGGCTCGCGAGCGATTGCTGTGCTGCGTCGTGTCCGCGGGTAGCTTCATGCGCGCGAGAAGGAAGCCATGGCGTTTGCGCCGTGCAGCGAGGAGGGTCTTGGACCGTTGGTGGCTGGGAAGTGGATTTTCTGTGGCGCCGCTGACAGCCGTGGATCGGAGCCGGCCTTTACAACGGCGTCGCTCGCCTCGAGTAGGAAATATATCTCCGAGGCAAGGCCCAAGTCAGAGAAGCTTGGTCGAAGCGAAGAGACAGAAACGTTCGGGGGCGTTGTCGGATCGTATGAACCATTCTTCAGCTCGCCTTGGTCCATCACATGGGACAGGCGCCTGTCATGTCCTCAAGGCAAGGTCTGGTATCCAAGGGTGCCCCCCTTTAGAGCCCCGCCCCCCACCCTGTCCCCCCCCGCCCCCCCCCGGGCCGAACCCCTTCCGCCTCCACAGCGCCAAGAAAGCCTCAAGAAAAGCCCCAGCGGCGCCCGCCGCCGCTTGCTCGAGTTTCACCCAACGTCTTTCGATCGGCCGCCGTTGACGGTCGCGAACAGACGCCCGCACGGCAAGACCCAGCACCAGCCAGCTGGCACACCGGGCCCAACCTGTCAAAGGCGCAAATAGGGCATTGGCGTGGCACGCTAGGCAAGGCAGTAACCAAGCGGGTCCTCGGAAAGAAGGATTCGGAACCGCACCGTTAGCTCGGCTCCAGGGGCCCCGTCGCGCTGCTACCACGCGTGGCGGTGCGGGCAGAGATTGGCGAACGTCGCCTCGGTCCTTTTGCTTTTTCCCGCGTCGCGTCTTTCTTGTTTGTTGGATCCGTGAGATGATGTTGCGCAAGACCGAACCACCAAGGATGCGTCTGCATGTAATAGCACGCCACAGTAAGAACTAAGAGCAAGTTCCCGGTAAGAACCGCCTTCGACTTACAACCTAATTGCGGCGCACCGCTTCTGGAAAAATTCGTCTTCTGCTTGCGATCCGTCCTTGCAACGCCTGCCCAGTGGCTTGCTTCTGTGCGCAGGGTCTCATTTCGCCTGGTCCCCCACGTTTTGCCACGCTTCTTCTGCCCATGCCATGCAGCATCGTCTGCTCGCCATGCCCTTGTCCGTCAGCGACGTCGCATCTCTGATCATCCTCAGTCGCTTCGAAGACGCTAAGCAAACGCGAGGCAATCGCATCTAGCGTCCTGCCTCGTGGGAGCAAATGTCGGCCGCTTCGCGTGCTTGAAGTCGAGGTTTACACTCAGACGCCATGGAGAGTCTTGCGCCACCCGACGACGGCCGTCTCTCTAAACCGCAAATTCCAGACAACAAAGTGGAGCTGACCGCACAATCTCTTCTTGTAATCTTCGTGTTGAATATCGTAGACCGAGGAGTCAACGACGAATCCACAGGCGTCGTTTCCACTTCTGACTGACAACCTGATGAGCAGTTGTCTAGCTATGCTGCAAAGCAAGTCATCACGCACCGTCTAGGATATAACTCATGTACACAAAATGGCGACGTCGCTCCAGCCGTCGTTTGACGCCATCTCTAAACTTCCTCGTAAGAAGAAGTACTGCCGCACCTACAGCAGCCGTAGGTCGTATGCGAGTCGTCTAATCTGCCAAGTCCCGTACCCATGGGCGCTCGTTATTGGTGCGCCTCCGACGACACGTCCACGGTCGTCACCACCCTGATCTTGTCGCCATCCGGAGGGCCGTCGTGGCTGCGGCCAACGGTAGACGGAGTCGGAACCCCTGGAAGCGGCTGCTCTGGCGCGACTCCAACGCCGTTGGCGCTGACAGCCGCAGTGTGGTGGTGGTTGTGCTTGTGTCCCTGCAGAACCAGCTCGATCTGGCTGCCCTGGTCCGATCCAGCCTGCTGTGTCTGGACCCCTTCGCTAGCCGTGCCGCCATATTCGTGGTCTTCCAACTTGTCCCACGTCGTACCCATGACCGTCGTGCCCACCGTGCCCAGCGGATTGATACGGCGTTTCTTGCGGCCGGCGCCACTGATGGTCTCGCCGTGATAACTCGGCGTCTTTGAGTGTTCACTGTTTCCGAGCACCGTACGTAGTATCGGGTTGCAGAGAGGCAGATTTCCGACCATCATGGCGATGCCCACCTCGGCCACGTACCAAAAGAGGAAGACGTACGAGTTGGGCGTAGTGAAATTGTAGTAACGATTCAGGATGGCGGCAAGAATCTACCAAGACCACAGTCAGAAGTGCTCGAGCGGAGACGGCCAGGGCAAAGTTGACGATCTCTTACGTTGAATACACCTAAGCCCAAGATTGAACAGAGAAGGATTTTCCTGTACGAATGGTTAGCTCGCAGCTGAAGAGTTTTGCTGGCGACAGTTCGTCTAACCTCTTCGTTGGCAACCGCGTCTTGATGATGATGGGAATCGGAATAAAGAGAAGCAGGAGATCCGAAGAAATGTTCAGAGCCGTCGCAAAGATCATATGATTGAAATAATTTGCACAGGCATCTGGAAGTGATTTAGCACCCTGCCTCCGTCGACCGTGCAGTATCAGACTTCCTACCGATCCGGACCGGCACCGCCCAGTACTCGTAGGTCGGACTGCACCAGTAAAAGACGAACATGAAGATGACAAGAAGGTAGGTAATGGCGCAGTAGCCCGACGCAATCTTGACGAGCGTGTGCTGAATCGTCAAGGTATTCCTCCTGTTTGGCACGTCAGCTGAGGGTGGCGGGAATGCTGGCGCAAAGAGGTAATATAACCCACGTCAAGCGCGCGTAGAGAATCAGCAGGCAGGCCTTGACGGTCCATATCGCCGTGATGGTGAAAATCTCCAGAACGAATGTCATCTTGGAGCCGTAAACAGCACTGTCGACACCCGCGGGCGTGAGCGCCATCGCATCTTCAGGCGGCATGTAATTACTGCCATTCTTGGCTACCTCGTTGATGGAAACGACGACTCCGGTGAAATTGACCTGGATGGCAGCAGGAGCTTCAGATCAATCTCGGCGTCGAAATGACGAGGCTGACAAAGCCATGGTGGGCATTGCCCATCATAAGGCTTTGTCCGGCTCGGGGAGCAGAAAAACAGGGCGAGACTTACCAGAGCAAACAACATGAGGTAGTCGTCAATCATGAGGTCCCGCCATTTCCCCAGCTTTATGCGCCTTGACAGCAGCCGGCACGCGACAACAACGATTCCCAGCGCATACAAGATCCACGACTCAATCGCCAACTGGGTCGGGAGCTCCATGGTCGTCGTGGCTCCGCTCGGGCCTGGGCTTGTCTCACTCTCATCAGCAACAGAGGTGGCTCGGTTGGGCTCGTCCAGGGGTAGGCGAGCGAGAGGACGATAGTTTGATCGCGGGTTCTGTGAAGGAGACGAGGTGAACGAAAGGCAGCTATTTGTCGCGTTGGAGGGAATAAAAGAGAGACAGGAAGAGGAACGAGGGCGCTAACAGGTGACGAGAGTGTCGCGAATGGCCCGAGGGATTCTCACCCCAGGTCATCGTCGCACTCCGTAGCAGTGCCAGCAGCTACCTTACCTTAGGTTGCAACCTTGTCTCTGAGGGCCGCCGCCGCGGATGTGCCTGGCCTGCGTGCTTCTTGCGTGCCGACTCAGGCCAGCACCTGTAATTACGGCAAAGTGCTCCGTACTTGTGGTCCGCTTGGGGTGGACCTCCAGCCATTTGGGCTCGCCCAAACCTTTTACTCGTACACAGGACAAGGCGTCTCATCGGCTCGGCAGCGTCCGGGAGCATCAGCCACTCGTAGCACCGCACGCCATCTCCAGCCCAAAGGCACGGGCTTGCCTGTAGAGGGTTGCTGCCACGGATCCCACATGCCTCCAAGGGCCCGCCCACCCATGTCGTAGAGAGTGCGGGACCCCAGTCAGCCTGCCGATAGCTTGGCGGTGGCCAAGGCGCCAGATTGGCCCAGCATGCCCCCCGGTATCCTTGCGTCGCCTCGAACAAAGAAAGACGCTCACGTTCCTTGGCCCGCGGGCCGTGGACGGACCAACGCCACTCGGACTCGAGCGCCACTCAACGGCCAACAACGTCAGCAAGTCGGGTCCAGGGGCCAGTGCCCACTGTCAGTTGGGCGGGCGCGGTTCCAGGGTGTCACGGTGCTGGAGTCGAGGAGCGCCGCTCAATGCTCTGCCTGATGCACTAGACTTTCGTCGCGCTGGTGCAGGCGGCCATCCTGACGGGGACATGCCGTGAATGATGTGACAGCTGCAGATGAATGATGCAACGCAGATGGTCTGCGCCACCGACAGCGTCTCAGGCGCCGTCCGGATTGATCCGATCGGACGGTTTGCCAGATCGTCCGCTCGTCCAGGCCGCCGCAGAGACGCTCAAGGTCACGGCAGGCAGGCTGCTGTAGAGTGAATTAAATGTTGGACAAGGTACGGCGGATACCCGACATGTTCGAGATTGAAGCGCCGGCGAGGATTACAATGTGACTAGTGAAGAGCATTAGTGTGTACGGGGCGATTGATCATCGGCCGCTCAAAGCCGCCCAGCCTCGGTACTACGGCATAGAGAGCAATCGAATGCGTCCGCTTCCCTTTCACCCTTATAAGAGTAGCATTCTCGTACTCGGAGGGGGACGAGACCATGACTGGGCACGAGGACGCCAGGGCAATTGACTCAACCATTTCCAGACCCGGCGATGTTTCCTGAACTCTCAGAGTCCCCAAAAAAGGTGCCTCTGCGCGCCAACTGCGACAGCTGGGTTCACGACAAGGGATGAGTACAGGGTATCTCTCCATCTTGGTCCGGGGCAAGTGCCAATTGTTGACCTGCCCTAGCCCTACTACGTGATGGAGGAAAACCTGTGCTCTCTTGGCTGCTCAGCGTCCATGAGATGGAGCAGCGGACTGCGCCGCGACATCTCGAGGATCCGTCGGTCGTACGAAGTGGTCAGATCGCCCAACATGTATCCGTAATCATGCGAACTTGGACGGGCGATCCCCCTTGCCTCGCGGAGATCCACAGACATTAGATGCCTTGGAGTGATTAGGCGAGAGAAGAGAAGTTCGTCTCTTCTCTTAATCATTGTCGTGCTTGAATACCGGGTACTCTTTCACCGTCTGTTTTGTCTTCGCCTTCTGGACTGAGGAGGTGTCATCGCAGCCGAGGCCCAGCAGGTCCTGGAGCCCCTCATCAAGGTCGTCGTCGTCATCCTCGTGGTCCTCGCCGTCTGTATCAACGTCAGAGCTCGAGGGGCGCAGGCAGGGGGTCTTGCCAGAAGCGCTGTGATGCGAGACGAGCGGCGCCGGGTGGAGATGGCCGGGTTGAAGTCTGCCGGAGCGGCGCGGCGTGCCTTGCGGGCCCTTGCCATTGGGCTTGGCTCGTCAATCATCGTCGTCGTCTTGGGGAGCAGCGACGGTGTCGACTGCGCATATGACTTAGCAGGTGGTGGAGTGGTAGAGCAGGGGACTCACGCTTCCAGTCGGGAGACGGTCGGGGCACGGGGCCAGGAGGCTGGACGGCTGGCAGTAGGGCTTGACTGCGCGTTACATGTCTGGTTGCTATCGAGACGGGTCAACGGCAGAATCGACTAGCAAAGGAGATTGGCTTACTGCGAGGCGTCACATATAGCCAAGAATCGGCTGCAAGCGTCGCTTGGATAGTCTCTGCTGCCTCGACGATGGTCGCTCTTCAAAGGACTTCTGGTCGATTGTCGTCGGTCTCCCGGCAGAGGCTCGCAAAGTCGAGCAACTGGGAGACGGTTTCCAAGGCATCCTTGGTGCGAGGTTCGGGCGGTGACGCCTCTTCGGGGTCGAAGGACTCGATGACTACCGGAGGGTGTTGGTCGATAGCAAAACGGGCTTGTGGGACGGGAGATTGTTAAATCTGCGCTTTCAGGAACTAGGTGCAACGGTGGGGGTCTTGTCCAGGGCCGCGGCTCGTCTGGTCGTTGGCATCTTGACGGGAGAGACTGAGATGTGCGTAGACAACCGGTCTACCTCTATCCGAAGCTCAACTTCGTTGAGTCACCTCCCGAGAGAGAGTCGACTGCAGGACCTCACGATCCGTCAACAACGAGAACGCTGCGAGGTACTCTTCACTCGGAAGAGCAACCGACAAGGGAACACAACGGCGTCGTCGAGAAAGGAGAGTCGACAGAACATGCAAAGGTCAGCGGTGGGAGAGATTGTAATGCTCAAACGTCTACAGCGTGATGATCTTGCTAAGAGACGGGCACATCTGAGATTCTCACACAACTGCGAGGACGAGAGGTCCGATAATAGGCGCGGCTGCCTGCCTCCCCCCCAAGTCCGCTCATGACCTGATGGGATCTCACAACGTCATGTCCAACGAAGCGATCGGAGGGGGGGCGGGGGGGGGGGGGGGGGGGGGGG
>JALHBZ010000136.1:92349-143739 GCA_024340015.1 Tolypocladium ovalisporum
GAAGAGAGGGACAACGCATGGGGAAGAAGGAGAAAGCGGGCGAGAGGAACAAAACATTACGTTATTAAAATCTCAGTCACTGGTAATTCCGGCGACCGGTGTTGGGATAGGCGGAGCTGATTGCTAAACGAAGCACCTGTCGCACGTATCGAGCCACCAGTGTCAAGCTGCTATCTTATGTTTTCGGTAATGCGTCCCTTGTTGCGGGGGACTCGAGTGAAAGTTGCGGATCTGCTATAGGAATATCGCAAGGTCATGCATGTGCTTCTTGATACTGGAGCAGACATTCTCACTCAGACCCTCTCGTCGTATCGCCGTGATTGTTCGCAAAGAGGCGGTGAAGACGGCACTTGAGCACGCCGCCGACCCCTTCGTGTCCAGATTGAGTGATGGATTGAACCTCCTCCATCTCTGCTTCCAGCCTCCATGTGAAGCAGGTGAAGATGAGGAGGGAGAGAAGCAAAAGAAACTGAAGCGGACAATTGTGCAATATTATCGACAGCGGAGCCGATCTGTATATCTGATCAACCCAGGCACTTTTCACATACTGGTGTAGACGTCACCTGAGAAGATTCGTTGGGCAGCTCCTTTTCAGATCGCCATGATTCTTCGCAAAGTTCAGGTGATGAAGCCGGCACTCCAGCAGTCCTAGTGATGCGCCCGAGATATGTTCTTAACCAATAGTGAAAATATCCTCGCGCTATCGCGAAGGTGTGGATCTGGGTTCGACGCATCTACGGAAGGATCATCGTCAGGTCTGACCGCGAGCGCCGTCTGCTTGTTTACTGCTGTTGCCACATCGTGAATGTTGCCTTGGCGAGCTTTAGAGACCGAGGCTGACTCACCGAGTGCCGCGTAGCCGCCACCCTGTTGTCGCTGAATGCTTTCGTGTCTACCTGATGAGCCTGAAGTATGACACTATCTGGACGTTTTGTTCCTTTATCATCGTTGCCGACCTGCTCTTTGGCTGGTACAGCGCGTCTCCTTGCCAAGGGTGCAACGGCCGTATGACAGCATGAAGCTGCACACTGTTCAAAATCACGGCTTGAGCTGCAGCCTAATGCTTGAAAGTCATTGAACTTTGTCGAAAATGCGTGGAGCCTTCCGAAGCAGCAAGTTCCATGCCCGCGCGCATTTCGTCAATGCCCTGTACTTGCTCGCTAGCAACACAGAATATTTATTACGCGACAGACAGAGCAATCTGGTAACAACCACAGATGGACAAATGAATCGTACTATTCATTGCTCCTCCCATTTCATTCCATTACTCGCTCGCTACGGGATGTTCTTCGGTGGATGTCTTCGCTCAGGTACAAGTCGAGGTAGAGGTCGGCATACTGCTCGGTAATCGCAAGACCTCAACACACTCTTCACCATACTGTGGCAAATACATGGCAAGGATAGTACCCGGTAGGCCGGCAGTCATGGGAGGCTCAGTCGCTCAAAGCCTAACTGATTAAGATGCAATTCTGAAGCGGAGCTCGAGTCTTCAGGGATGTATAAACATTCAGGTATTGTACCACATACAGCACGCCTAGGCGGCCCAGAAATTCCTCTCAAAGACATCAATCTACACAGCCAAAGCACCAAGAGCAAGCATGGCCAGGGCGCCGATGGAGCCAACGCCAGCTGCTCCTCCCGTCTTCGTCGGCACGGCGCTGGCGGTAGCAGTGCCGTTACTGGACGCGCTCATGCTCGCGGGACAGTCGGCATCCGTACTCTCCGTGGACCCAGCTCCGGTGCTGCTGGCCGTTGCGGCGGTGGATGTCGCGGTCTCGGCTCTCTTGGTGGGCTGCAGCGTCGCGCCCGCGGCCACAAAGTGGTCCTGCAGCAGCTCTAGCAGATCCTGCCTCGCGGCCAGCGCGCTGAACATTTCCCTGGGCACCGAAGCGCCGCAATTGTCATGCTCGCCGTGATCATGGCCCTCGGTCCTCTTGGAGAAGTGGACACCGGGTTTGGGAGCGTAGCAGTTGTCTTGACTGCGGGCCGCGCGCATCTGACAGAGTTCCTCCTTCTGGCATTCATCCCTGCACGAGTCGGCACTCATCCAGCCGCGGCTCTTGCGCGACATGTAAGCATCGAAAAGGTCCTCCTTGGACTCGAACGCCTCGGTCACATTGTGCCAGAAAGCAGGCGTGAGCTCGGCCTTGGGGTCCTTCAAGGGCGGGTCGACAATGAATCCGTAGACTTCCTTGGCGCTGTAGTATTTTTTCCATACCGGGCCGGTAGTCTGGAAGGCCTTGATCTCCATGTCGGCAATGTACGTCGTCGCGTCTAGTATGGCGAAAGTTACGGGGTCGACGTCGTAGACCCGGAACGAGGGCATTCCAGATGTCGGCGTCAAAGAGGGACAGATGTACGACATTGCCGTCGCTTTCGAATGCGTCCGGTGGGAGTAGTCTGAGTAGCTTATCTCAAAGTGGTCAACATGTGTGTGGCCGAAGAACATGGCCTTGATGGTGGCAGAGTAGCGGTTGACAACCTGATCCAGGTAGTTGGACACGTCGGGCAGCGCGTCCTTTTCTCCAAAAGGCATGTGCCCAATGATGTAGACGCTCTCTCCCGCCTTTTCGGCCGCATCAAGCTCCTTGACGAGCCATGCGATCTGGCCGTTGGGGTCCTTTTCCATCTCTTTCTGGAACAAGACAAAGTTGAACTTGTAAAACAAGTTGGTGTTGAGAGAGATGACTCGCAAATTTGCGTGCGGGTATTTTGTCGAATACGCTCCCGTTTTCTTGGCCTCGTCGGATGCTTCGCTGCCGATCCACTGCTGCCACTGGTCCGAGAGAGCGTCGTAGACCCAGGAAGAGTCGTTACCGAGCGAGTTGGGCTGGAAGATGTTGGGAGGATCCGCCTCATGGTTGCCAGCGGTTCCATAAACGAGCTTCAGGTGCTTGTTCATGTTTCCGTAAGCGTCGCGGACTGAGCACGGGTTAGCGCGAGCATTGGGTGGAAAAGCTGAGACCAGACTGACTCTCTGCCTCGTTGTACTTTTGGCTGGTATTGAAGAGGGCATGATCGACAATGTCGCCGGTGAAGATGGCAAACGCTGCGTCGGGAAACATTTCCTCAATGGCCTTGTACATGCTCTGCTCCAGCGTGACGGGCACATCGCAGTTGTGGTCGCCGTTGGGGCCCGCCGGTGACTTTGACTTGACCGGGGCATCATCTTTGGTAAAGACCCTGCAATAGTGAGCCTCAAGTTGCGGTAGATGTCCGCCGAGGGACTCACCTGCAGCAGGTGGGCTTGTTGCACCGGCTGCTGGATCCTTCGACATAGAGCGGGTCGATGTGGATGTCCGAGTAGTGCACGATCTTGATCGGTCTGCCCTCGCTGGCCGCCTTGGGCGGCTCGCTGCAGGGTTTGCGAGAAGGAAACTCGACCTTCCATTCATCGACGGGTGGAAAGTCGCAGACTCCCAAGAAGGCGTTGCAGAACAGTTTCGACGTCTTGGAACCAACTTCCATGGTCTTGATTATGCCTGCAATGACGGGCACCTCTTTGGATATGATGCCGTCGCAAAACTCGGAGTCGTAGGACTAGGGAGCTGTCAGCACGTGGTGGCATCTTCCATCGCTGTAGTCATGCGTACCGTGCCCGACTGGCAGAGCTGTTTACCAAGGCTGATGAACACGTCGTTGCCCTTGGCGGTCAGACTCTTGAGCACGTTGAGAATGTTCTAAACAGTAGCACCATCATGTCAGCCGTCTCTTACTCGTGGTGCAGCAATAATATAGCCTCACCTCGCAGCCTTGACAGGTGGAAAAGTCACCGAGCGCACTGCGAGTCTCGCCGGCCCAGGTCCCGGCCTCCAACGACCTCTGGTGCAGCTCGTGTTCCTGGGGCGCCGCATCGTGACTCGGCTCGATGGCAGCCCCAATGCCGATGGGGCTGACAGCCAGCAGCTGCAGCAGAGATGGCAGAGACGGCAGCTGCATTTTCTCTGGCGTGACGAGCGTCGACGAGCTCCTCTTACCTTGCGTGTCGCAGGCTGGGGCCGCCTTTATCTACCTGTATTCGTCTACCTGTATGCATGCTCAAGGCGCAGATGGTCGAGCAAATCTCGCTTCCGACTGTGCCTTGTACCCCATCTTTTAGCTCGCCGCATTTGAGTGCGGGGCCGAGGCTGCGCAAACAAACGATGGGACTCTCGCCCGTCCCATCCCGCTCATGCTAGGATCATTGCGTTGAGGATGCAAGGGGCAGGGGGCAGTCGTCCATACGAATCCTCCCAGCCTTGGACGCCACCGAATCCGTAATGCGGGGGCGGGCGGAAGCTAGCATGCTGGGGAAAGTGTCTTGACGCGGGCGCCTTGTCTCGTGCCATTCATGCATGGCTTGGCCGGAACAGACCCGAACATTGTGACTGACTAGGAGGGAGCCAATCTTCACTTTCATGTGTCGGACTCATCCATCGAGCGTCTTGGTTGTGAGGGCCTGAGGAGATTGAAAAGTAGAGTTGACTGAACTGACTCAATGTCAGAACATGTAGACTTGAATGAAAAGACTCAAATGGCAAGACTGAAATAAATAGACACGCGTGTAGGATCATCTATCCAGACCACTCATTGTCATCTCGCAAACGACCCGCAGCTGACTGAGAAGACGAGGAATTTTGCAACGTACTAGATTATGCTGGCGTCTGGGAGCGTTGAGGTTTCGTCCGCGGGGCCAATTGCTAAACGGTAGACTCCATGAGACTCCCATGTGGCTGTCTCGCGCGACAACTTTTCGAGTAGTGTTCGTACTCATAGTAGAGGGGGCCAAAACTGGCACGTGAGTGTAGAGTCGGCTCTTGCGATATCAAATGGATCTAGCAAGCCAAATTGGGACTGGCTGTCAGTGCAAGAACGAGGTCACGGCCTTGTATCGTGTCTTCAAAACGACACTGTGCCTTGACGCCCATCATTGATGGAAAGACTGACTCGCCACGGCAATCTTTCGCTCCACAAACCAGTTGCCTGTGGTGTACACTTGCGATTGACAGAAAGACGCTTTGCAAACTATGTCTGTCGTGGAAGAGCCGTTGCAGCACCCTTCGGAGTATCTGCTTTGCGGCAACAAAAGCTTCACAGCATCTGTGGCCGTCTCAAAGGGCTGCGCCTATCTGCAACGCGCCGAACGAAGCATGCAATGGACGGACGAGTATCCTTTACACGTCTATACGACTTTGGGTTTCAATAAGGACTTCAAATACTTTGCGCTTCGGAGATCAAAAGCCCGCAAGTCTGCAGACTCGATTGCAGTGCCCGAGAGTCCAGTGTAAAGGAAAATCTTGTCCGCGTTGCGGCGTGGCGCATGTAACCAAGCATTCAGTGTTGTGAGAGCTCATCGCCAGGGGTAGATCAGCAGAGCAAACGTTCGGTTCGGTGCGTCTTTCAATGGACACCTTTCATGAGCTGCTGCAAAGGCATGTACTCTTGTCTCTTTGACGCCGACTCCGCGCTGGTCTACATCTACATCTATACATGAGGTATATACAAGGAGCAGATGATTACATCACTCGTCACACGTCATCCGTCCAGCTCCCCAACCGCTCGAGCTTTGCACACATCACAGCCCCAATCTCGCGAATAGATTGTCATACACGGTTGCGACCCAGCCGTCAGCTGGCCCTCCGCGCGCCACGACGCCCAGCCCGCCAACAGCCCACAAGGCCGCGAGGGCCACGGCCGCGCCGTGCACAGTCAGCCACCTTCTCCGGCGCTGCCGCTTGGTCCGCTTGTCCACGACGACGCTTTCCTTGCCGAGCCAGCCGCGTGTCGACGGCGCCGCGCCGAACCACTTGGCCATGCCCCAGACCATGTGCCCGCAGCCGACGGCGACGAGGCCCGCGTAGGCGACGCTCGCCACGAAAGGATGCCGCGCGAAGCCGTGGGCGACGTAGGCGAGGCCGATGTTGGAGCTGTCTCCTTCGACGGCCAACGGTAGCACCCGATTCACAAAGGCGTGCGCCGAGTAGAAGACGGCGAATGCGTACCCTGAGATGGAGATGTAGCTGAGTGGTGGCCATAGCCGCACGCCGCGGCCGCTCTTGGACCTCGGCTTGGCGTCGCCGCCTCCGCGTAGCAGCTGGCTCAGCGCATACATGCCCGGCGCACCGCCGCCGTATCTCTTCATGTTCTGCCAGCGTCTCAGCAGCCGCAGGGCGACGCCGGAGCCGACGTGTGCCAGCACGGGCAGCCCTAGAAGCAGGGGCTCGGCGATGGGCGTCTGGTAGATCTCGCGCGTCATGAGGAGGTACGTCTCGGAGCCGGCGACGGAGCGCGTCACGGCTGGTATCAGGGAGACGTTGGCGAGGTGGAGAGAGGTGAAGATCAAGGTGGCGTAACTCGAGTACCGCTGGATGCGCGTCACTGCCGCAACCGTCAGCGCAACGCACGATTAGGTAGTGTTCTCACGGACACATTGCCCACAGTAGAGTATGGCTCCGTGGCCGCCGCCGCTGCCGCTCAAGCCCGGGGCGCCGGCTGTCGGATGGCTCCTTACGCTGCCGACCTCGCTGTCGCCGCCCTCGTGGGCCTCGTCTAGCTCTAGCAGGAACTCGGTGTCGCCATCCGACGGCGACGGCGTGTCTATGGGCGACGGGTCGAGCTGTAATAGCGATGCCAAAGTTTGTTGCGAGTCCTGGCGGTCTAGCCGCCCGGGTGTCTCCATTGCGAGGGCGTGATGCAAGGTGACGTGAAGTGGGATCGCGATCGAAGAATTGAGGTTTACAGCGTTGAGCGCAGATCTCGGGCTGTTGAGCTCCAGTGACGTTGTCGGCAGGGGTCCCGCTGACTTGGCTAGGTCAGCGTCAAACTCCGGCTAGCTGAGTGGACGGAGCCGCTGGACCCGATCTTCGTGCGCATTGGATGCTCGGCGAGTCCCGTGTTGCCTCCACAGCCTGCTCCAACTCCACTCGACTCCACTCAACACCATCACTTCATCTGAGGCGCGCCCACACAGCCGCGAATCGCTCACGAGACCCCGGATCGTTGTTGAAGCTCCCGAAGCTATTTCCGACTAGCTACAGCCATCGACACTCGTCAAGATGCCTCCCGTAAGCTCCTCCCCGCCTCACCAGACTCGCGAGGGGGCACTGGCTAAACAGTTGCAGAGACACCAGA
The DNA here is from genome assembly GCA_024340015.1 of Tolypocladium ovalisporum. NCBI lineage: Eukaryota > Fungi > Ascomycota > Sordariomycetes > Hypocreales > Ophiocordycipitaceae > Tolypocladium > Tolypocladium ovalisporum. The sequence goes on from JALHBZ010000136.1 coordinate 99,460, forward strand.
CGCTCCCTCCACCGCAGACGTCGGCGGCGCGCGAGGCCCAAAAGTCGTTTTACTGCACGCTCTGCTCCAAGGGCTACTCGCGCATGAACGAGTACGAGTCGCACCTCGGCAGCTACGACCACGCCCACAAGCAGCGTCTCAAGGACATGAAGGCCATGGTGCGCGACCCCAACGCGACGGCGCGCGCCCGCAAGGCCGAGGCCAAGGCCGACGGCCTCGTCAGCATCAAGCTCGGCGACAAGGAAAAGGAGCCTTTGTCAAGCAAGAAGCCCGGCTTCAAGCGCAGCGGCTTCAAGAGCGCGTTTGCACCCAAGGAGAGCCAGGCACCCGTGGACCTTGCGCCCAAGATCGAGGCCCCGCGACCTGCCCCTGCCCCTGCGAAACAAAAGGGAGCGCCAGAGGAGAGCGATACCGAGGACGAGGGCTACGAACGATACGACCCACGATTCCCTACCGACTAGCTTGTCGTCCATGACCGACCTGATGGCAAGCTTGCATCGGCACGGTGCCACAATTCACGGTTGATGTCTGCATGTCTCTGCACCTTCCCATTAACAGCCAGTCCAGTGGCTGCGTCCTCTACCCATTGTTGGGCTGCTGCATCCACCGGTACGATTCTATATGCGACAGGTCCTCCTCGAGCAGCCCCATCATGTTGCGGTTCCCCGAGAACCAGTCCGCTATCTGCGCCACCCGTCCGCTGGAGGGTTGCGGTCCGCCATTGTCTTGGGCGTGCGCCATGGCCTGGTCCTCGCTCGGCATGAAGCCCAGCTGGCTCAGGTACATCTCAAACTCGTCGCCGATGGGGACCATGGTCTGGTCCTCCTGCTGCTGTGATTTGGCTTCCACGTACAGGCTGGCGACGTCGCACATGACGTGGCAGAGGCGGTATAGCTTGTCGATCGACTCGGAAGCGTCGCGGGAGCTGTCTAGGGACGCGACAAACTCCTGAAGAAGCTTCAGGTCGTCGAGCGACGACGTCTCAACGACGTAGCAGAAAAGGACAAAAAAGGGCGCAAAGGGGGTCAATAACAGGTTCCTGCGGTAGTGAGGTCAGTACTAGGCCAGAAGCATTCCATCTGCCTTGTGCTGCGACTCGTGACTTACCAGTGGACGTAGATGGATCTGAAGTAGCTCCCCTGCTTCGTCAGCTCGGCGCACTGCTGGTGGACATTCATCGCTTTACGGGCAACCTTGAGGCATTCATCGCAGAAGCGGCTGACGGACCCCTCGGGTGCGGGTATGACGCGGTAGACGAGGGTGAGGGTGACTTGGAACTGCACCTCGTCACCCCGCAGGAAAATGTCCACGACATCGGACGAGTTGACGGCGCGGAGGTAGTTGTACACCTGCTCTCGGCACTCTTCCGCCTCAACCTCGAGCTTTCGGCAGTCCTTGGCCAACGACATGGCCCGTTCCACAAGCTCCGCCTGAGGACTCTTGAGCGCCGCCGGGCTGTACCTGTGCTGTTGTCAGTCGCTAGCGGGGAAGAGAGACAAGGACGCGAGACTTACAGCTCCTCGTATATCCGACTCTGGAGGTGGCTGATCTTGACCCACAACGTCGGAATCGTCGACGATTCATGATGCCCGAAGCCGTCAAACTCAAAGACCCGTGGAATGTCAATGTCACACTCGTGGATGACGGGCGAGCGACCCAGGCGAAGACCCAGACCTTTGTCAAGGGTGTAGACGTGCCAGAAGAGGATGCGCTTGAGCTTGGAGGTGGCAGGCGAGTCGTGCTTGAGCGTCTCGGACCTGTGATAGCCGGCTGTCTGGCAGAGCTGCGCCGCCATGCAGCTGAGATGCCAGGCGACCGAGGGTCGGGAGACGTCGATGGCGTATAGAGCCTGTGAAGCACTACTGTCAACACGCATACTTCAGACGGATGGCCCCTCGACTCCAGACTTACCCCGAGCAAGAGAGCTTGGACGTTCTCGACCTTGGCCGAAAGGAACAGGGGAGTGTTTGCAAGGCTGGTCTCGAGATTGGCACGACACTGCTGCATGTAAGAGTGGTACTCGTCCCGCGCCGTCGGGTCTATGGCCAGCGAGGTCTGCTCCATGAAGAGATTGTACAGCATGGCGTTGACGATGATAAAGGTGGCGTCGGAGAAGTCGTCTGTGGCAAAATACACCATGCGGCACAGGCTGGAGAAGTCGGACAGGCCCACGAGGGAGCACATGATGGTGAAGAGGGTTGGTGGCGCGGCTGGAAAGGCCCGTGTTAGCAAACGACATGCGACGAGAGACGACGCGAAAACTTGCCCTTGGCGTGCTTGAGGAGGTTGACGACGGCGGCCATGGGCGGCATGGGCAGCTTGCAGATGCCGCCGGGAGGGACCGGCTTCTGCAGCGGGAAGCGAGGCCCGTGGCTGATGGACCTGCGCTTCTGCATCTCGACGAGCTGGCTGAGGTTGGCGAGGGCGGCCTCCATCTTGGGGTTGACTCCACGCAGCGACGTGCGCTTGACGGCTCTCTCGAGGAACTCGCTGGCAAAGGCCGTGTGGGCCGTCAGGCCCGAGTCGCCGCCAAAGGCAGACTCCTCGTCGGTGCTCTCATAGTCGCCCGCGGTAGAGGCGGCCGTGGGTATGCTGCTGCCGGTTGCGGGCGTGTTGACGCTACGGCCGTAGTCGAGTGGCGCGACGGGGGATGCGATGTTTTTAAGGAGGGACTCGATGTTGCCGAGACGGGACTCGATCTGGTCAATCTTTCTCTCGCTGAGAGCGGCGGTCAGCAACACGCAGGAAACTTCCCGGAAGATGGCCGTCGGCACGGCACCTGGCGGCCCATGGAAAGGAGGAAAGGTCGAGGTGGTGGTGGTGATGGTGGCGGTGATGGGTAGAGTCGGTACAGGCAAGCTGAGGTGAGGCGAGGCGAGATGAGGTATTGTGAGAGGATAGTGTGATGAAGGGGTGTGAACGTATAGAGGATTTTGGCAGGGGAGGGATGAGGCATGCATGTGATTGATGAGAGAGTCTTTATGAGCAGAGCGAATGGAAATGAGAGACCAACTATTGCGAGGATATGAGGACGCGCTGGCGCGGTTCCTTGGGCCGCTGACCCGCTCCGGTGGAGGTGCAGGATCGTTTGGCGATGCGACAATTCGAGCACGGCCAGTCCTTGTCACAACGGATCTATTCACGATGAGGCGACCAGGCACAGGTCAGCCTTGTGAGTCATGGAAGGGGGAACATGAGAGCCAAGACATGTCAGACGACGCCGTAGGAGTGGGGATAGAAGATGAAACGCCCAGCTTTATAAGCTCCTTGGGCTTGGTGCAAGATGGTGATGGCGACGGTGAAGCATCGTCGTGGCTCGTCGTGGTGTTGCACGTACCTTGCGTAGGCGGCACTGGTCGCACTGCAGGGTTGGAAGAGGTGATGTCAGCGTTGTCTCACAGGCGGCTGCACAAGCGTGAAGCAGTGGCCACTCGGAAAGCACGAGAATGGCAAAAGGATCAATTAGGTGCACGCCGTCGTCGACCTTTGCACAGACGGTCAGGGTGCGAGCGATGGGCGACATGCAGGCTCGCGGCGGCGCGCAAAGGAGCAGCAGACAGACGGGCGGACTTACAGCTCTGCGGGAAGCATCGTCGGCGGCCGCGGAGGCGAGAGCTAGGCCCTGCTGGGGACCGGGACTTTGCATGCTGTGCTCGGCTGCCGTGTCCAAGACACGATGCAGCCCTACGAGGGTGTCGAGACGCGGGCGACGACGACAACAGACGGTCGGCAGAGGATCGCGACCACTCGACAATGGTCGTCTCTAGGTACTCACCCAGCAGCCGCTTTCGGTGGTTGGTCGGTTGGCGGCTGCGCGGCTGAGCCATGTGTGTCTGCAGGCGGGCCAGGGTTAAAAGAGGCAGCCAACAAAACGTGCCCGACGGCTACGGTGGGCTTGGGCAGGTCGGGAGGTGTGTCTTGGACCGTGCGCGTCCTCGTAGACGGCAGGGCTGCTGCGTGACGTTGACGCTGATGCGGAATCAAGCAACTGACAGCAGCTAGCGGTCGAGGCCGAAGGACGGCGATATACGGACGCCGACGGGCCGCGCGGAACCCGAAGCTTGCGTTGCCTAGGTAGGTACCTTACTCACTCACTCGGCAAGGCAGGCCCGCCAGTCCTGGACGAGCATGGTGCTGGCGCCGTTTCCACAACCTCTTCCCGCCCGTTGCAACCGAGCGAGCCAAGCCACCAAGCTCAGGCGGCGACACCCCCCATCGGACAGTCGATGCCATCATGCATGGCGACTAGGTTCGGACGCGCACGAGGCTGAGTCACTCGGCGATTGCGTCGAGATGCACGGATTTTGACCTCATGCGTGGCACGCAAGAAGCTCTCTCCACTCGGTCGAGTGCCGCGGATTGACAGAGTTTGGATGAGGAAGCGTCTCGATTCAGTACGAGTACCTGCAGCATCAGTGCCGGATGCCAAGGGTCGGTCGGCGTAATCTTTTGTTCCGCGGATCGAGGAACCAACGTTGCGAGTGCCGGGTCTTCGAAGCACTTTTCTAGCTTCTTGACTTGCCTTTTACTTCCACTTCTGCTTCCTTTCATTCTTGGTGCCATCTGCAGCTCTTGACTCTTCTCGGGGCCTGCCTGTTCGATCGACTCTTTTGTTGGTCCTCTCCGCCAACCGCCGCTGCAGAGAACAAGGCCCAACGTCACATCGAGACGCCGTGTGGATGCAAATGAAAGCACGCAGACGCACTGCACGCCCTGCGCTCACAAGCATCAGATGATGGGGGCAAGCGAGCCGGCGGAAACGCCTCCTGCCGCCGACGCCACGGCCCCGTCCATCGCGGGCGAGGGCCTGGCCACGCCGAAGAAAGACGACCCGTCCGGTTTCAAGTACTTTGTGGTGTGTATATGCCTTCTCCTGCGAAAAGGTCGAGGATAGATAGCTGACTCGTGTCGCGGCCAAGCGCGTCTTTACTTACAACGACGCCAAAGGATGGTTCCTCAACGCCATCGCGTTGCTGTGCATGATCGCGGCGGGCACCGTCCTACCACTCATGGACGTCGTCTTTGGCCAGTTCATCAACGTCTTCAACGACTTTGTCACCGGGCAGCTGTCGCCGGATGGCTACAGGAGTCAAGTCGGCCACTACAGGTGGGCTTTGTCCCCCCCCTTCCCAATGGTCTAGTACCCAACCAACGCCGACACAGCCTCTACTTTGTCTACCTCTTCATCGCAAAATTCGCCCTCACCTACATCTGGACCGTCCTCATCAACATCACCGCCATCCGCACCACCAAGAAGCTGCGCGTCGACTTTGTCCGCCAGACGCTGCGCCAGGAAATCTCCTTCTTCGACGCGCCCTCGTCGTCGCTGTCCAGCCAGATCACCACCAACGGCAACCTTGTCAACAATGGCATCTCTGAGAAGCTCGGCCTCACCATACAGGCCGTCGTCAGCTTCATCACGGCCTTCATCGTCGCCTTTGCCGTCCAGTGGAAGCTGACGCTCATTGTGCTCGCCATTGTGCCCCTCAACCTCCTCGTCACCGTAATCTGCGTCGTCAAGGATACGGCGCTCGAGTACCGCATGTTTGACATTTACAGCCAGAGCGGCAGCCTCGCAGAGGAGGCCTTTTCCACCATCCGCACCGCCCACGCCTTCTGGGCCTTTCCCAAGCTCGCCGCGCGCTTCGACGCCATCCTGGAGAGGGCCCGGCTGGTTGGCCGCCGCAAGTCGTTGCTGTACGCCATCCTGTTCCCCGTCGAGTTCTTCTGCGTCATTGCGGGCTACGCGCTGGCCTTTTGGCAGGGCATGCGCATGTACGCGTCGGGGGAGATTGCGCAGCCGGGCACCGTCGTGACCGTCATCTTTGCCGTGCTCGTGGCTGCCCAGGCCCTTACTCAGATCGCGCCCCAGACCATTGCCATCTCCAAGGCCACGGCCGCGGCGCAGGACCTCTTCTCCGTCATCGACCGCAAGTCGGCCGTCGACTCGCTGTCGACCGAGGGGAAGCGCATCGACGGCTTCCGGGGGGACCTCAAGCTGCGCGGCGTCAAGTTTGCGTATCCGTCAAGGGCCGGCGTGCCTGTGCTTCGCGGTCTCGACCTGCATATCCCAGCGGATAAGACCACGGCCCTTGTCGGCGCCAGCGGCTCGGGCAAGAGTACCATCTTTGGCATTCTCGAGCGGTGGTACCCCTACTTGGGGGGCTCCGTTACTCTCGACGGGCATCACCTCGAGGATCTGAACCTGCAATGGCTGAGGACTAACATTCGGTTGGTCCAGCAGGTAAAGCGCTGGATACCACTTTTGACGAGATGCAAAGCTGACTGGCTGGGACCAGGAGCCGACTCTCTTTAGTGGCACCATCTTCCAGAACGTCATTGACGGGCTCACGGGCACCGACATGGCCCAGCTGCCCGACGCTGACCAGCAGCGCCTTGTCCGTGACGCCTGCAAGGCGGCCTTCGCCCACGACTTTATCGAGGAGCTGCCCAACGTAAGCCTCACAAGATGAATCCCTCGACGACACCGCACTGACACACCTTCCAGGGCTACGAGACGTACATTGGCGAGCGCGGCGCGTCCCTCTCCGGCGGCCAGAAGCAGCGCATCGTCATCGCACGAAGCATCATTTCCAACCCACGCGTCCTGCTACTCGACGAGGCCACCAGCGCGCTCGACCCCAACGCGGAGAAGATTGTTCAGGCAGCCCTCAACAACGTTGCCCGCGGCCGTACCATGGTCGTCATAGCGCATCGCTTGTCGACGGTCCGCGATGCCGACAACATCGTCGTCATGGCGCGTGGCGACACAATCGAGAGCGGCACCCACGCCGAGCTGTTGGAGCGCCGGGGTGCGTACGCGAGGCTCGTCAAGGCGCAGGACCTCGGCAGGGCGTCGGACAAGACGGACGATGACGATGACGATGATGCCGAGGGTCAAGGCAAGGACCTCAAGGATACCCCAGTCGTAGATCTCGAATTGGCCCTGACAAGGGCGTCCACCAACGTCTCCATACCCGGGCCCTCGGGCCACAAGAAAGACCGCTACGGTCTCTTCCACGGTCTATATCTCGTCCTGAAGGAGCAGAAATCGCTGCACTGGCCGCTGTTCGTCTCCGTCCTCTGCTGCATCGTGGGTGGCGGGTCTTACCCTGCTCTGGCGATTCTCTTCGCCAAGACCATGGAAGCCTTCCAGGACGTCGATGTGGACAAGGCAAACTTCTTTTCGCTCATGTTCTTTGTCGTAGCCTTGGCGAATTTTGTCGCGTACGCGATTGCCGGGTGGTTGGCCAATGTCATCGCCCAGGTGAGTTCCCATCAACCAACGCCTTTTTCCGAACACATGCGGCACCACAGGAGGGTCAAAAGGCTAACAGCAACAGGCCGTCATGAAGTGTTACCGCAGCGAAATCTTCAACACCACCCTCCGCCAGGACATGACCTTTTTTGACCACCCTGAAAACTCCACCGGTGCCCTCGTGTCGCGCCTCGCCGCCGAGCCCACGTCCCTCCAGGAGCTGCTGTCCTTCAACATCACGCTGCTCGTCATCAACGCCGTCAACCTGCTGAGCTCGTCCATCCTCGCCATCGCCGTCGGCTGGAAGCTTGGCCTTGTGTTGGCCCTCGGCGCGCTGCCCGTCCTCGTCGGCGCGGGCTACCTCCGCATCCGCCTCGAGTTCAAGTTCGAGGACGACACGGCTGGCCGCTTCGCCAAGAGCAGCGGCGTTGCGGCCGAGGCCGTCATGGGCATCCGCACCGTGTCGTCGCTGGCGCTTGAGCGCGCCGTCGTGGAGCGCTACGAGACGCAGCTGCAGGGCATCGCCGGCACCGCCATCGGCTCCCTCGGGTGGAAGATGTTCTTCTACGCGCTCAGCCAGAGCGTCTCGTTCCTGGCCATGGCCCTCGGCTTCTGGTACGGCGGCAAGCTCGTGTCGACGGGTGAGTACACCAACTCGCAGTTCTACATTGTCTTCATCGCCGTCGTCTTCTCGGGCGAGTCGGCCGCCATGCTGTTTCAGTACACCACGAGCATCACCAAGGCACGCACCGCAATCAATTACATTTTCCATTTGCGTCGCGACCGCGTCATGCAGGATGCGGAGCAGGATGTCGACGACGAAGACGACGCCTCCTCCTCCTCCGCCGGTGAGAAGAAGGCTCTCGCGAGCGAGAAGCCCACCAAAGGCACCGAAGTCGTCTGCGACGCCGTCGAGTTCGCCTACCCCCTGCGGCCTCGAGTCAAGGTCCTCCGCGGCATCGACGCGTCAATTCGCTCGGGCAGAATGATCGCCCTCGTTGGCGCCTCGGGCTGCGGCAAGTCGACCATGATTGCCTTGCTGCAGCGCTTCTACGATCCCGTCGCGGGCACCCTACGCGCCAACGGCGAAGACATATCCACCCTCGATCGCTGCCGTTACCGCCGCGACATTGCCCTCGTGCAGCAGGAGCCCGTGCTCTACCAAGGCTCCATCCGCGACAACGTGTCGCTCGGCATCGAGGTCGGCGACCCGGCCGAGGCGGACATCATCGCGGCCTGCAAGTCGGCTAACGTGTGGGACTTCATCGCCTCGCTCCCCCAGGGGCTCGACACGCCCTGCGGCGCCCAGGGCCTGTCGCTGTCGGGCGGCCAGCGGCAGCGCATCGCCATTGCCCGCGCGTTGATCCGCCAGCCGCGGCTGCTGCTGCTCGACGAGGCCACGAGCGCCCTCGACACGGAGTCGGAAAAGGTGGTCAAGGAGGCGCTGGACCGGGCCGCGGCGGGTCGCACCACCGTGGCCGTGGCGCACCGCTTGAGCACCATCCGCGACGCCGATCTCATCGCCGTGTTTGCCAAGGGCAAGATCATGGAGCGCGGCACGCACGACGAGCTGGTGGACAAGAGGGGCTTGTACTATGAGATGGTGCTGGGACAGTCGCTCGACCGGGAGGCTGCCTGATGCCCGTCCCTGGGTCCTCGATGACCACCACCCCTCAGTCGGATTTATCGTCACCCATGGAGGCACTTTACTTTCATATAGTTGAACGAGCGAGCACAGATAGAGGTTTAGATGCACAGTTTCCGGGCCAGGAAAGCAGAGGGGTCATCATGGGCGTTCCGGACATTTTGCATACATGCCCTGTAGAGTACCTACTCGGGGCGATTACCACGCTCAATCTTGCTTGACATAAACCAAGACTCTCTCTTCGCTAGACGCTCCCAGGTGCAAAGTCTAGGGACACATTGGCTCCGCCAGACATGTATCGCGCAGCACTATGGGATTGCGATGAATTCATAATGCGAGAAGTGTCGAACTGTAGCTTGTAATCGTGGACGGCTACACCTGTAGCTGACGTTGGGGAACAACGATTGAATAGCGCCGACTTGACAGAGCTTGACAGAGCCAGCACAACATGCTCTCATTCACATGGTGCTGATTCCAGCGAAAATGCAATGCCGTGAACGTTTTGCAAGGCATTCCATCTATTCTCCGCCATTCTATAGAAAAGACTACATTAGACGCTTCTCGTCAGGCACTCTAGTATCGCGCCAAATCTACTGCATCGTCTTGGCCTCTCCATTCTTGAGCTTGCCGGCGTCGACGAGCCTCTTGACCTCGCCCGCCCACACGGCCTTGATCTCGTCGGCGACAGTCAGCCCGTTGAGCTTGCCGGCCAGCGCCGCAATCTCGTCGGGGTCAACCTTGCCCTGGACCAGGTCCACGTCGTTGAGGACGGCGTCAATCTGGCCGGCCGACGCGTCGCCTCCCGCGGCAAAGTAGTTGGCGTCCTTGACGGAACCCTTGAGCACGCGCTTGTTCTTCTTGACGGCGTTCTTGGCCGCCTCCTTGGCCTTTTTGGAAGAATCGCGATCCAGCTTGGCCCTTTCCTCGGCCTCCTTGGCCGCCTTGGCATCGGCCTCCTTCTTGGCCTGAGCGTCCTCGGTCGCCTTCTTCTCGGCAGCCTCCTTGTCGAGGCGCTTCTTGTTCTTGGCGGCGTTGGCCTCGTGGCGGAAGCGCTTGATGCGCTCGTCGGCGGCGGAGCAGTCGTCTAGCAGCTTGCGCAGGCGGGCGTTGTCCTCGACCTTCTTCTTCTTGCGGGCGTTTGCGTTCTTGCGCTCGACGTGGCGCTTCTGGTCGCGGTTCTCGTTGTCGTCGGGCACGTCCTCGTCGAGGTACTCAAAGGTGCGCCAGCTGTCGAAGCTGTACCAGAAGTTGTAGAAGTCGTCGACGTGCTCCTTGGTGGCGTTGGCGTCGCCGAAAGTAGGGACCGGGTGGCTCTTGGAGAAGCGCGCCTCGGACTTGAAGACCTTGCTCCACAGCTTGTAGAAGTCGCCCTTCTGCAGCTGCTTCTTGGTCGGGGGCTCGACGTCGGCCTCCTCGTCGACCGAGTCGTACTGGCGGCGCTTGACGGGGTCGAGCAGCACCTCGGTGGCCTTTTGGATGCACTTGAAGAACTGATCGTCCTCGGTGGCGCCCGCGGCGGCCTTCTTGTCGGGGTGGTGCTTGAGCACCTTCTTGCGGTGGGCCTTCTTGATCTGCTCCTCGGTGGCCTTGTGACGGTACTTGGTCAGGCCGAGGACCTTGTAGTGATCTTGGGTCTGCGGCAGACACTGTTAGCGAACTCGTTCCCGGACAGGCGCAGAGGGCATCTGTGCTCTCACCTTCCAGTCCTTGGCCTGCAGCTGCAGCATCATGGGGTCCTCGGCCTCGTTGACGTCGCTCTCATCGCCATCCTCAATCTTCTTGGCATTCTCCTGCGCCTGGATGCGGTCGTCCTCGGAAAAGGTGCGGTTGTTGCGCGAGCGACGGGCATGGGCGAGGAAGTGAGGCCCGACAGGCTCAATGCTGCGCTGGGTGGCGCCCGAGAGCTTGCCGACAGCCTTGAAGTCGTTGTCGGCGCTCCAGCCCGCGGGCAGGACGGGCAGCGGGATCGTGATCTGTGCAGCCGTCGTCATGGTTGCGTCTGTCCGTGGTGCTGCTTTGCGAGAGTTGCAGTCCAAGGCACAACTTTTTTTTCTGGGAGGATTCTGGTGGGGCCTGGGTGTGAGTGCGACGAGCTCCGTGGTGGGGCCTTTAGTGGCCGGGAGACGGCTGAACTCGGGCTCCGCAGTGGCCCAATGCCGACACTGAGCTTATTCATGCCGGGCAACTTTTCCGTCGACGCCAGCACATTGCGGGTGTCTTCTCTTCGACAGACGGCACACACTCCCTGGCCATGGCTCTGGTAGCATATAGGAACCTTTTGCGCGCCGCGAGCATCGCTTTCAAAGGTGCCAAGTCTCCTCCCCAGATGCGTCTTCAGGCCTGAAATGGTAGTCTTACACATTGTGACAGGCGATGCCCCCGTCCTCGCCGCGGCGCAGGTCCAGATCCGCCACGAGTTCCGGCAAAAGTCGGCTCTCGAGGCCTCCAGCGCCGACTCCGACGCTGCGATCCAGCGCGCCGAGGATGTAGCCCAATTCTTGCGGGAAAACCTCGTCCAGGGGAGGAAAGCCGAGGGCAAGGAGGACACTTTCAGTGAATCGCCCTATCCGCGCGACTGCCGTCGGTCCCAGCAGGATGTTTTACTGACCAGAGACGACAGAGCTGCGGATACACGAACATACCGAAAAGGGGGACAACGACAGCATCACTACGGCGGGCTCGGGCACCATGGGAGGATGCGGCTGCAAATAGACGGATCGAGCAATCACCCATGTACAACAGGTTGTAAAATCACTACCGGGACGACAGTACGCTGTTTATGATACCCTCCAACAAATGTCATGATGCAAAGTCATGAACAATTTCTCTGCACGGATGCTCTCCAAGAGCCCAGATCCTGAAGCCATATCCGCAAACGCCATACACCGAGCATGCTGAAAGGACGTAGTCTAGTCGCCAGAGAGACTGGCATAGTTCGGCGCATCTTCTCCTCCAGGCGGCGCCGCCACGACGGATGCTCCGGCGATGCGCGGCTGGCCATCTTGTGGACCGTCTTCGATGGCGCCCTGAGACCTACTTTGCCCTTGCCCTCGAGGGACTCGTGCGTCGCGGAGCATCTGGGATCGCTGCTCGCGGTCCATGGTTCCAATGGCCTTGGGCTGGCCCCATCGTATTCGCAGCGGGCAGCCGGCAATGACGGCACGCCCTTGGCACGCGGCAGCCGCCTTCTCGGCTGCCTCCCTGGTCTCGTAGTTGACGAATGCGCAGTGCGACATGTGCGAGCACACCAGGCTCTTGATCTTGCCGTGGGCCTTGAAAAACTCGCGCAGCTTGAACTCGGGCAGATCGTCCTCGACCCCGGTCACGAACAGGGACATGATGTTATTGTCGTCGGGCGGTAGCCAGTCGCGGGGGCTTGGGGGTAGTTGCGCGGCGCTCGGGAACGCTTGCCGCGTCTTGCCGCCCCTGGTCCTGGCCCCAGCCGCCATCGCGGCCCGGCTATCTCGTGTTCGGATCGGGCCTGGCCCTCCCACGCCCGCGCCCACCGCGGCGTTGCCACCAGTGACGCTGCTCTCCGCCAGTTCCGACTCATCCACGGTACGGCCCTTTCGAAAGTACGGCTTGCTGGCCGCCAGACGACGCAGCAGCTCGCGGGCCTTGTCGTCCGTCTTGTCGTATTCCTCGGTCCCCGCCTTGCCCTCCTCGATGAGCTTCTCGTTGTTCTGGGCAAAGTACTCTCTGTTGATGTCCGACTGGGGTCCCGGCGCTACCATTTTCAGGGCGGCGTCGCGCACGGCGATGGGCAGGCCGAAGGAGAGGTCGAGCATGCAGCTCTGGCAGCAGTTCTTCAGCCGCGCGCACGTCAGACAGATGTTGGTGCGCTTCTTGCGGCCCTGCGCCCCGTTTGGGTTCCACGCGAAGACGGTGAAGGGTCTGGTGCACTGCAGTGATGGAGTCAGCATGGCCCAGGCTTGGGACTCGGGGACAGACGCGACGAGACGTACCAGTTTGCACTCGGCGCCGTAGTCCTCCTTGAGCATCTTGACGTAGGGGTTGTCGGGCAGGCAATTTTCGCAGACGGATGGAAAGTCGGTAGACTCCCATCCGGAGCGGTTCAGGTCTTGCTTGATCTGGGGCGGCATCGTGGGCAGCTGCGCGACCGGCGACCGGGGTGGATCAAGGTTGTCGTCTTGAAGCTGCAACGAGCCTGCGCTGGGTCAGAAATCGACGCCTTTTGCGAGTACGGCCGCCACCTGCATCGAAAGCTGCTGACACAAAGCGTGGAATCTTATCGATAGCAGTCCGAGATGACTAACGGCCTCTGGAATCCGTGCATGCATGCATGCATGCCGTGCCGTGCCGTGCCTGTGCTCGGGTTCGTACTTCGTATTCGTATCCGCCAACGGCCCCCCTCACCGCCTACCCCATTCCGGAGCGCCCTCCCGCCCAGCGGGCCTTAGCGCGCCCGGCCATCTGAGATTGCCACTGCAGAAGCCTATCCGCGGTCAGGGGTTCGGCGCAGCATGTGAGAAAAAAGGGCCCTGAGATTGCAGACGAAGCCGAGAGACATAAAACCTCGCGCAGCCATTGACCACCACACAGACGTCTTGTGCCTCTCGCGACAGTCGATCCCTATCCTCCTCTATCGTCTCAATCGGCGCTGCTCATCTCTGTCCTTCCCTCCCGCGTCCTCCGACCTCTGCAAACCTTCAACATGGTTTCCTCCTCCACCAAGTCCAACCTCGAGCGCGAGGACCACAGTCGCGATGCCGCCTTCAACAAGGCCATGCACGGCAAGTCGGCCCAGGCCCGCGGCGGCATCGCTGCCATGTTCTCCAAGGGCTCCGACGCCAAGCAGGCGGCCGTCGACGAGTACTTCAAGCACTGGGACAACAAGCCCGCCGAGGACGAGACGCCCGAGCAGCGGGCGGCGCGAACCGCAGAGTACGCGACTCTGACGAGACAGTGAGTACCGGCTTGCATGCCTCTCTGTTGGACCGCGTGGAGTTGCTGACGCGATGCAGCTACTACAACCTCGCGACCGACTTGTACGAGTACGGTTGGGGCCAGTCGTTCCACTTCTGCCGCTTCTCCCAGGGCGAGCCCTTCCACCAGGCCATTGCGCGCCACGAGCACTACCTTGCCCACAGCATGGGCATCCAGGAGGGCATGAAGGTCCTCGATGTCGGCTGCGGTGTCGGCGGCCCCGCGCGCGAGATTGCCAAGTTCACTGGCGCCCACATCACGGGCTTCAACAACAACGACTACCAGATTGAGCGTGCCACCCACTACGCGGCCAAGGAGGGCCTCTCGGAGCAGGTTGACTTTGCCAAGGGCGACTTCATGGTGAGCAGAACATTGCTTCCGCCCAGCTTCGTGTGTCGCGCTGACGCCGCAGTAGCAAATGTCGTTTGAAGACAACACCTTTGACGCCGTCTACGCCATCGAGGCCACCGTCCATGCCCCCACGCTCGAGGGCATTTACAGCGAAATCTACCGCGTCCTCAAGCCTGGCGGCGTCTTTGGCGTCTACGAGTGGCTCATGACGGACGAGTACGACAACGACAACCTGCGCCACCGCGAGATCCGCCTCGGCATCGAGCAGGGCGACGGCATCTCCAACATGTGCAAGGTGCAGGAAGCCCTCGACGCCATGAAGGCTGCTGGCTTCGAGCTGCTGCGCAACGAGGACATGGCCGCACGCCCCGACGCCCTGCCGTGGTACTGGCCTCTGTCTGGCGAGCTGCGCTACATCCAGTCCGTCGGCGACATCTTCACCATCGTGCGCATGACCACCTGGGGCCGCACGATTGCGCACAACCTGGTCGGTTTGCTGGAGAGGCTGCGGCTGGCGCCTGCTGGCACCAAGAAGACGGCAGACAGCCTGGCGCTGGCTGCCGACTGCCTGGTCGCTGGTGGACGGGATAATCTCTTCACTCCCATGTATCTCATGGTCGGCCGCAAGCCCGCCGCGTAAAGTTGTCGAGAGATCAAAGAGGGGTTTCGCCACGAGACGCAACATGGGGTTGGGTTTCGAACAAGTAGCAATGGGCGTCTTAGACATGGGACATGAAGAAAGAGAGTGGCGGGAAACGATTTTTCAAGCCATGTAATAACGTACCACAAGCTGAGAAAGGTACGCAATCAACTAGACGTTTACGATATACTCGATGGAAGCATCCTTGCTCGCTTCCGGACCAGTGTGGGCGTACTGACTCGATTAGGTGGTAATGACTCGATTAGGTGGTAATCAGCTAATGAGTGCGGTCCGAGAGTGGCTTGTGTCAAATCCACGATATGGCAACCTGTAAGCCGGGGTGACTCAAGGCCCGCCGGCGAGGCATTCTTCAGCCGCGCAGCCGCGGCCGCTCTGGTAGCCTCAACGCAATGACCATTGAGAAAGAGGCCTCGCAAATGGCATAAAACAGCGTACATTTCCCTCGTGGTCGATGCAATTGAATCATATTGATTCATTGCGTCTCAAGCGAACAACCCGCGCCTTTAAAGTACATGTAACCGACTTACAGAGTTGTCAACTACCGCCACGATATTTTGACACACAATAGCCTCAGTTGACCGATTCCAGACCTCTTGAATTGCTTAGACACCTCTCAACACTACCGGGATGCCAGCCGACTTGGAGCTATCTAGCGACGACCTCATCCAGCTCTCACTACTCCGCGATGAGGAGACAGACATTCTCGTATCTGACGGCCACCTGGACGGGAAGCTGCGATGGGAATCGCCCTTGACGACAACTATTACTCTTTGAACATGACGAGATGACTCTTGTCATCAATCCTGGACCATGCTATCCCCTCTCCCCTCCTACCTGCGAGATTGTAAATCACAGCCTGCCTATCGATTCCGTCGACGGCCTGCGGCGGCGACTGCGTCAAGTTATAAGCGAAGCGGATGGGATCAACACTCCGCACAAGTTTCGAGCCTGGGTTGAGGCTTGTGACGGGAGCCTGTTCGAATGCGTCAAGTTCGATCCTGCTGGCGGAAGAGACGTGCCGGACCCTTGACGACTACCGAGCAGATCGGGCCCGAAAGACGCCCATCAAGCGAGGCGATCTGTCCCGCTCACAGCTGGCCTTTGATCTGAAGGATTCAGTTGACATCCAGAGCCTCTCATCCAGTGAGTTGGCATACAGATACCTCGGCAAGACACCTCAAGAAATTGCAACCATGATACCCCCACGGTACCGCGTCCAACATATTGAGGAGGTCCTTCGCAAGGATCTCGCTGTCTTCGATCGCCGCCAGAGCTGTCTGCGCCGTGAACTCTCGCAGCTGCCCCTGCGCACGCTGCGTCGATTCGCGCCGCCAGCCATGTGTCGCAGCACCCGCCCAGCCGACTACTTGGACCACCTCTCCAAGCCGCGAACCACCTTTCACGGCACGCAGCGACGTCACGGGTTCCTGCGCCCGGGCATGAAGGACCCGTCTTCGGGCGTAGAGCATGCTGTGCGGTGCGGGACGACGTACGGACGCGGCATCTATAGCTCGCCGGACCCGTCCTTTAGCCTCGCGTATTCGGACTGGTGGTGCACAGCGACACAGCCGGACGAGTACTTTGGGCTCAAGCTGATTGTGTGCGCGACGCTCATGGGCGCTCGCGCGTCATGTATCGCGAGGACAACTGGCGGACTCAGGAACATGCGTACGAGGGCGCCGACTCGCACGTTGGAAACGACGGATTCGAATACATTGTCTTTGACACGAAGCAGATCCTCCCTGTTTACGTGGTCCACCTGGATTGGGGCGAAGACAACGCCCGTTTCTTCGAGGACATCCCCGAGGACCCGCGGCTTTGGAGCCGCCGGCGCCCGACGAAGCAGCCCAAGCTCGACAGCTTAGAGACGTAGTACGCCGGAGACAAGCAGCGCGCCAAGGCCGCCGTGTTCGTCAAGGCGGCCAAGTACTTTCCGTACGGTTCGGCGCGGCAACAGGCTGCAAGTTCGAGGTGCTCGAGGTGAGCGACTTGTCCGAGGACGACGAAGACTACGGCGAGTACCAGGAGCTGCGGGGCGAGCGCAATCACGCCGCCGAAGCGAATGGGTACTGGAGCTGGCAGAAGATGGGCGAGTTGGAGGATCGAGGGTGAGAGGCGGTGGCTTCAGCAGACGAGTACGGCGCACAGAGGAGCAAGCTTGGGCCAGCGTGGAATCAGATTGCGCTGCCTGGGGAGGGGGAGCCTCATGGGGAGAACATGGAAGATGAGGGTTACGAGTTTCATATAGGTACGCTGATGGGGCCCCTGGATGAGGAGTGATGAGAAGTGCTGTTGTAAGTGGCCAAATTGGCGATATGATACCCCGGAGTGACTTGCTATGGCTGCAATAAGATGCGTGAAAATACCGCTTAATGAATCCGAGCAATAACGCGGGCTTCGTCTTCGTAGCTCAAGGCGAAGAGGTTCTTCGAACCACAAGTGACCCAGCCGTAGTCACGAAGCTATACCGCCCGCTTGGGTAGTAGGCTGTATTACATTTCGACTCGCTCGACCCGACTGTTACAATGAGATGCCTTCGACTAGGCGCTCTACTGGCTTGAAGCTTGCGACGCCTTACGCACACTGCAGATGCTTGACGCCCACATACACCAATTGTACTGGAATGAATGTGACGCTGGAATTTTAGCAGACCTGCCCATCAGGGGATACCAGGTCCAGTGTCTACTTGACTCGCTTCAGCCGGCTCGGCCCCTTTACCCTCTGACCAGCACGGCTCCTCCTCCGGCTGCTCTGCCAGACGTTTCATTCTATGGACAACCGCGTCATTGAATCCATAATGCAACGATCCAACCTCGACCGCCAGCCGCGCGTATTGGGACGTTCTCAAGCGATTGCCTTCGGCGCAGGCCGCCATAGCCGCGGCCTGATACGGATCGACAAGGTGACAGTAGAGACGCTCCTGCTCATACAAACTGACGAGCGCGTGCGCAACGTCTGTAGTCAAGGCATGCTCTCCTTCGAGACGGTGCACCTGATGAAGTCGTGCGTCGGACGCGTTGGTGAGGGCTGGGTGCAGGCTGCACAGGCTGCAAGAACAGTTGAACCCCCAGGACGAAAACAGCGTGCCGAGCCGCATTCGTCGCGGCATGAGCGGATCAATGTAGGTGATTGTGATTTCGGTGCCGGGCGTGATGGTCGTCGCGGCGTGCACATATTGGACGAGCGTCTCCGGGTCCAGGAAGTAGGCGGCATTCGGCCTGCAGTCGTGGTTGAGACGCTGCTCTTTGGTCAGGGTCTTGTCGCTCTCGCTGTCGAACCGACTGCCATCATAGGGGGGGGTGCACTTACAGCAATCTCGGGGAACACGGCGTAATAATTCGCGTCTTCGTCTATCTGGATCGCAAAAGCGTTGGTGGAGATCTTATCACTCGCTGCGTGGTTCGCCGTCGGCCAGCCATACAACTCTTCGAATTGCTCCCTCGCCTTGGGAGGCAGCGCGTCGACTGTTTTGTCCTGCAGCCCATGCCAGTCCTCGGCTGGCAAGTCTCCGAAAGCTTCTTCGTCCAGCAGCAAGATGGGCGTATGCGCAAAGATGCGGTCGCCACGATGCAACGTCTTGTTGGCAATCAAGCCGCGGCCTCGACCAGGGAGCTGCCTCTCCTCGTACGGCGGCGACGACTCAAAGTTGACATCGGAGTGGACGCCTTTTGTGGTAAAGGCCGGTAGTTGCGCAATCGTCTCGGCGCGCTTGGCGGTGGTTAGGACGGATATCCCGCGACCGTCGGCAAAGTCGTGGGATGAGTAGGCGCAATACGACTCGGTCCATTCTTCCCCTTCTTCTTCGACTTGAACGGTGATACATTCGCCTTCAGATTTCCACGGCGATGGTCGAGTACGAGCTCCACTTGCTGAATGAAGGGGAGCTTGAGTGTAGCCGTCTCGCGCTTCCAGGCCGTGTCTCCGCAAGGGCGATGAAGAACATGTATCTCTAGCGGCGATATGTTGCTGACTGGCAGAGGCCAGGACTGAGAAGAATACAAAACTTGAAAAGGCTAACAAAGTCATTTTTGCTCTCGTACAATACAGACAATGTGTGAATACCCAATTTATGAAGGCAAGAAAGATAAATGCCAGTGTCCGTAGTTGTCGGTTGGTCTTGTGCGGTATATATAGCGCAGCGCACGGATATGGTAACAATTCGTTTGATGTTGGTTCCTCGAGACGTTTCTTGTTCCCGGAAGTCGTTGGTGCACACACCCCGTAGTTTCAGCCACCCTCTGCCCAACATTGCCTCTCTAACCCGTTTGAAACGACGTCTCCTGTCAATCTTTCCAAAAAGCACTGTCTTCACGACTTGATCAATGTTAAAATCCCGCAAAGTGCAAGCTGTAGTACCATCAACCATGTCTGACTCGATTGCCCACCAGACCGCACAGGCCGCGGGCTTGAGTGCCTTGTCCAACATCATTGCGCAGTATCTTGCCGCATACCAGACGCAGGTAGAGGTGTCTTTTTACCTCCCAACGCCACAAGCTAATAATAATTTCGCAGATACCATTCTCGATTGATGCCGGCGCATTGGCGAGATATGTGCTTTATGGCGTCCTGAACACGCCATTGAACTGTCTCTGGCAAGAACATCTTGAGCGCAAATTTCCCGCTCAAAACGCCAATCAACCAGCCAAGCGCACTGACCAGCAAGATGAAAGAGCGAAAAGTCTGAAGAACTTGGCCGTGAAATTCGGCCTCGATCAGACAGTTGGCGCAGCGGGGAACATTCTGTTTTTCATTGTGGTTCATGGCGTATTGAACCGGACTCCATTCTCGGGCATCTGGAGCGCAGTTATCGAGGTAGGCGCCCTCTGGATTTCTGCGACGAACAATGATGGATTGACAATGCTAGGACTCTTTCGGGATATATCTAAGCGGCCTCATGATCTGGCCGCTAGTCTCGTTCATCAGCTTTGCCATGCTGCCGGTCGAGAGGAGAGTCATTTTCGGATGCGCCGCTGGGGTTGCGTGGGGGGTCTATCTGAGCCTCAAAACCATGCAGAGCGACGTGGGACAGATCAAGACTGCTTAATCCAATTCCGCTTCGGTTCAATTTGTCGTTGTACTAGTACTCTTGTCGTGCATTTAGCAGACAATGGAAGGTACAAATGTCGATTTGGACTTTGGCCTGACGTGCATATAAGGCAAGGTTTAGCGCCGTAGATCCTACTGGATCCTACTGGATCCCCCCCCGTATTGTGCACCATCTCGTCTGCATACAACTCTGCTGTCTAGTTCGCGGCCCTACTTGTTCATGATCCTGTCTTGGCCAAGCTATACCAGAGGAACCAATTCATTAAGCATCCTCTGCAATCTTGTAGTGCCAAGACCGGTGATGAGTTTGATGTTGGCTCAATGGACTAGAACGTTTGGCCAAAGGCACTCGAGCACCATGTTCTGCATAGCTTCCGTCAACGACTCCGGGCACGCCAGCGACTTGCAAAGCAGACCTGGTTGAATTGCATGTAAAAGCAAATGGTGAGGTGCTTGTTGTGCTCCGAGGCTTTAGACTGCGGAGGCTGTGCAAGATCGGCGGCCGCGAGGGGCGAGCCAAACCCATGAAGGGAAAGTGCTGCGGCGCCGTCCGGTAGTTGGCGGCGCGACACGAGGCGCCAGCTGGCGTTTGACGGTGGCGCTCTTGGCACTCGTGTTGAACATCCATCTGTACTCCGTAGCCGGTGGTGTGACTCGTGCCCTGTAAGCATCCTTTGGTGGAAAGATGCCTGAAAATGAAGCTCGCATAGCGGGGAAGGTCAGTGGCTTCTACTTCTAGCCGGTACCGATTGCGACGGACCATTGGCTATAGCGACAGAGCGTCGGCCATACGACATGGTGATCACCCATTTCCTCTCATGACCGAACAGGGCCTCAGCCATCTTCCCCCTGGTCAGAGGCGCCACTCTAATCGGGCGGCTTTGACAGACTTAAGAGCCAAAGGGGCCAAATAGGCTGAGCGCCAAGACAACAATGCCCCTTCGGTCGGCAGTGAGTCTCGCCTCTTCAATTATGCTTAAATGCACACGGAGCGTACAACGACAAAGCACCAAAAAGAACGTCCGTACATGCCGCGACATTAGAAGACTGGACTGTACGTAAAGAACGCCACCATGACGGGCCCAGAGCCACCCGCCTATAACCCAAATGAACAAACCAGCGGCCAGCTGCCCGGTAGCCAAGACTTCACCCTCATCCTGGACGGCTGCGTCGTCTACCCATCCGAGCCGCCCTCGCGCATTCTCTATCAGCTCAGCAACGCACCCTGCTTCGCAACGACCAAGGTCTACGGTGTCGAGAAAGTCAGGTACCGTCTCTCGGAAAACGACGGCGAGGGGCAAGTCAAGTCCAGGCTCGACCACATCTACGACTTCCAGACAAAGTACTCTTTCTCGCTGAGAGATATCCGGGCCCCCGTCGTCATCGATGGAAAGACGAGCAGGAAGCGCGCGTACAGATCAGTCAAGCTTTCGCCCTCGGCGGGGGGTTGGTCAGCATGCTCAGCCGACGGCCATTTCAAGGCAACCACGTCTCTCTCCAGCAGGTTGAAAGGCGACAATGGCCATATCTTGTGGAAGAATATGGACGGGCTTGTCGTTGCGATTGAGACGAGGCCAAAGCGCAAAGAAGACGGCAACCTGATTACCCTGGCGCGGCTGGAAGTGAAGGTGGCCTTGGAGGAGAAAGACCTGGATCTCCTGGTGACGTGTTGGGCCGCACGTCTATGGAAAGAAGCGAGCAAGGATCTGAAGCCGCCCGTGACCTGGGAAGATTGTGAGTCTTGAGGCCTGCCATCAGGTTGCATGTAGTCCGGATTCGTTTGCGCTGACGGAGACGATTGCCAGTCAAGAGAATTGCATCTCAGCAGCATAACACTGCTGGCATTGGGTGGGCACTAGGGGCAGCGGCAGCCCTCTGAGGGGCTGCAGAGCCTCTCAACGCTTTGCGCGCTCGGAGCAGATGACGACCTGCGCGGATTTCATGTTGAGCAGAGTCTCCCGTTGTTGATGGGGAAGTGCTTCGGTCTCTTCGATGATAAGCTTGTTGCTTGAAGGGCCTCCATCAGGCCACGTCTTCCAACAGGTGTTTCTGACTTGGTAGACGGCTCCCGCCCAGCCTCCACGAGCGTGGCGATGTAGGCGCGCGAGAAATTCACTTGGCATGCATTGTGATGGTGATTGGGGTCAGGTCACGGCCAACTGCTAACTCGGCCTGACTAGGGTAGGTCGAGATACCCTATGTATATTGGGTTCAGCAAAGGCTTTTCGGCGGATGGACGACATGGCACCCTACACATGATGGCTATCGATCCCTGCACAGTCGTCATTGCGAGGCGCAAGTATTTCTCAGGATAATAACAAGCCTTACTGCCTTGCTCGGCCAGACCCGAGCGAATAGTTGAAGATGGATCCCAATCCTTTGCCAAAATAGCTCCTTTGCCAAAATAGCTCCTGTGCTTCAAAGTGGCGCATACATTACCATTGAAGTTCGTTTCGTCATTCGATCATGCAATATCAAGACATGCTAGCCATTGGTTCTCCCATCAACCCGCTTGGTTTTCCCCTTAACCCGCGTTTCTGACGACGACCAAGACATTCGATCTACAGATGCACTCGTTACCTACGGCGCGTGCATTGAACGTGAGAACGTGAGAAATTTCAACCCCGTTTCAGAGGCGACGCAAGAGTGTCTTCTTTGTTGATTCGGTGTGAGGCGACTGGCTTGAGCCTCAAGTAGCTTTTCTTTCAAGGGATCCGTCTTTTATATGGCTCTCATAAATAGGATATTTCTGTTACGTGCTGACCCCGAGAGCAGTACGACTACTTCTCCACTAAAGTGAAAGTCTTTCCACCTCCAGTGACGCCATGATAAAAGCAGACTCTCCAAGCAAGCTGTTTGGAAGAATTGGCTGATTCGTATAGTACTCGTAGGTGGCCGTCGAGTTGAGGCTGCACACAGACACTGTCCTGTCGTATTGAACGGTGCCGTTGGGCGAAACGACAACAAAGTTTTGAGTAGTGTAGTTGTACGCACGGATGGCAGCATCCTTGAAGCTTGCCAGAGAAGCAGGAATGACACCGATTCTGAGTCCCTTGAGAATAGCCAAAATGATGAGCGCGGTGCTCGAACTCTCCGGGTAATTGCCGTTCTGGTTGGGACGAGTTGTGAGCTGCAACCAAGCGCCAGTCTCGGGGTCAGCGTAGTCGATGACCTTGCCCGACATATCCGTGGTAGTGTTCCGAATGTGGTTGCAAAGTGGTCGATCCCCCGTCTTAGTGTCTGCGCAGTTGAGAGCCTCGTACATCTGCACCAAGCCGGCCAAATACCATCCTATCGCGCGACCCCAAACGTACCGGCTTGCACCCGTGGTCTTGTCGGCCCACGATGCCTCTTTGGCCCAATCGTATCCGTGAACGAGGAGAGAGTTGTCGGGCCGCTTGCAATGCGCCTGCAAGAGTGAGATCTGCAGGTCCAGGTCGGTCTCGTTTACGTGCGGGATGTCGGCATAGAACGGCATGAGAGAGAACATGCCATCGAGGTAGCTCCAGTTCTCGTAGGTGTAGAACCAGATACCGCCATCTGGATTGCGCTTCTGCAATGGCAGCGAAGCATTGATTGCCTCCAGAGCAGAGGTGGCGTTCTGAGTGATGGAGATGCCAGCCTTGCCTGCTCGATTAATGCTTGAACCCAGCGAGAAGCGATCCAGGGGACGCTTTGCGTAGTCGCTCGCGTTTCTCAACGGATGCGATGCCGCTGTGTTCAGCACGGCGGTGATGTAATTCTTGTCGCTTTCAACGTCCTTGCTCGAGGGGTATAGAGCGATGGTGTCGAGCATGGCTTGGGCTAGGAACCCGCCCTCGAGGTATACGGAGGCGGCGCCCGAAGAGATGACTCCTTGATTCCGGTTCTTCAAGCTGTCGATCATTCTTCGCGAGTACGGTGTTTCCGAGCATGTCGCCGAGCTGACAATGCTGGCGGCGACAGCCGCGTAGAGTGCTGAGACATGCATGTTGGAGACGGTGAAGTTGAAACTCCAAGACTTGGAGTAACTGATTGTGTTTGTTGTCGGCGGCTTCTCGAGTCACTTTCAGTGTACTTTCGACAGAGCTGCCGACCTTTATATTAGGCATTGCAGCAGCGACTATGCGCAAGTCGATGCCTGCTCTGTCGAATCATTACTCGTACGAATTATAGTGCTTGCCCCGTTGTATACGAAGTCGGCCATAGGACCTCATTCGACGAACCAGGTCCACAACCAATCAGAGGACGCAGCGGCATGAAACACGCTGAATTAGCTTTCAACGCCCATCCATTCCTGGATAAGGTTTGCGGGCCTCCGCGGCGGCTGTCGGCCTAATCGCAAGTTTGTCAACGCTTGGCCATCTACAAGTGGTATCACTTGGCATCAATTTGCTCAATTGCTCACCGTCTAGCCACGACTGCCAAGCTTCTTTGAGGCCATTTCGCGAGCGAATACGGCCACAATCATCTTCAGTTTGCCTCCCAGAGAGCACTTGCCAGCTGTTTGAGGCTTGGAATTACGTGACCGATGAGACAACCGATGGCAGTCTGCTCGACGCGATCCCAGTTGCTACCTTGCTCCACCTTGACGCTTCGCAGCGACTGGAACCATACTAGCTCGAAAGATTCGCGACCCTACACGAGATGCATTTTGCGGGGGACAGCCCCGTGAGGTGAGGGTCCCGACTGACTCCGCGTAGCCCTCGCTCCAAACGGACCCCTGGATGCGGCCGAGTAAAGAGTATGCTCATGTTCCCTTGAAGCAGTGTCGAAATCCCATGTGTATCCGTACCGAAGACCTTGTTACCGCTCTATGGACTTGCGCTTGCGATTCCAAGCTGCAAGACCGCCGAAACACCATGACAAGAATAAATGGGCGCACCCTGGCAGTTTCATCTACGCGCGCTCCTCTTTGGCTTCCATCAGTTTGGACGGCAGCAGGGCCGTGGTGATGACGCAGCCCAGGGTCACACCTCCAGCCAGATATAAGACACTGTTGATATCCCCATCGCCGCTTCCTCCAGTTGTCCTTCCGTAGAGATGTTGCGCAATGAGCGGACTTATTATCCCAAACAGTCGGCCCCAGAAGCTCGCCACACCGCATGCCGTGCCGCGCACCGGAGCGGGAAACGCCTCTGGTGTCCATCCATACAAGACGGCATTGAACATTGACTGGAAGAAATATTGCACCGTGAAGAGGCCCTCGTTCTTGGCAACGGTGTCGACTGTAGACAGGAGAAGGATGGATGCGCCCATGAGCCCCGACGAGAGAGTCATGGTCCACTTTCGTCCGATGGCAGGGATCCGACAAGCCCAAGCTCCCAGCACCACACCAAGGATGCCGGGAGCGTAAGTGTAAATATACGCGGCGTACGTAAAGTTGAGACTGACCGAGGCGGCGCCGTTCTTCAAGGCGAGAATACGCGGCAGATAGAATCCTGCAAGGAGAGTAAGTATCTGGGGCTTGTCTGCTCAACGGAGATGCGATGCAGTGACACTCACCCGCAACCGTAAAGCCCCAAAAGTCCATGGCGTATGTCAGCCACGTCAAAATGGTTAAGCGGCTCATCTGGAAGCCGTCAAAGAGCATCTTGTATCGGTTGAGCTCCGCTCGAAATTTGCTGACATCTTCGGCATGTCGCTCAGTAGATCCATCGTGAAGCATCAGTCGGCTACTCAAATCGCTGCCACTTGGCTCGTGGTCCTTTTCCAGTGCTTCAAACACCTCGACGCTGAGGCGGCATTCCCGCTTGTTGACTTTGGCCATGTGCCGGAGTGTCTTGATTGCCCGTTCATCCTGGCCCTTGTAGACGCAGTACTTTGGCGTTTCGCGGAATGTGAAGATGAAGAAACGCACGACAAACACGAGGAGAGAGATGGCGCCCAGCGTGTACAAGAGATAACGCCATCCCATGTTGTTCGATCGTGAACAGCAGGCGACTCCGGCTGCGACGGCTGTACATGACGGAAGCGGGTTGCCTTCGGAGAAGTTGGGCGAGCACGAGTAAACGGGGATGAAGCCGAAGGCGATGGCGCTGCAGACGACCACTCCGAGTGGTTGAAATACGGATAGAAGCACCAGGAGGAAGCGATTGTCCTGGACTCGGTATCAGCGACATGGACGAGGGCAGACTTGACTGGCGTGGTACTCACATGGGGGACAAATTCGAGGAAGATGGCGCTGTCGACGGGGATGTTGCCTCCGACGCCGAAGCCCACAAAGGCCGTGATGACGAGGAATGTCGTGTAACTGTCAGAGGCCCCGAGACATAGGCCGAAAATGGAAGAGAACAGGCAGGTCAGGTTGAAGGCCCAACGACGGCCTGTGGCAGCACCAGTCAGCGCAGCGCGCAGAGCAAGAGGAGCACACCTCGAGCAATGTCTTACCCACGATGTCTGACATGAAGCCCCAGAAGAAGGCGCCGGCCGTGAGACCGGCATTGAAGCTCGTCGAGATGTTCCCAGACTGGCTGTTGGAGAAGCCCAACTCCTGCTGGAGCGGGCTCAGGACGAGGCCGAATGCCTGGGCCCAGAGCAGATCGAGGAAGTAACCAAAGCCGCACAGCGTCCAGATGTACCACTGGTATCTGCCCATGCCCTGCCGGTCGATCTCTCGGTTGACCAGGACGCACTTCTTCTGGCATATTGTCAACCCATCGAGGCCGGAGAGATCAACACCGTAGGAGACGGATTCGCCAAGGTCTGGTGGAGGCGAATCGCCGCCGTCGTGCGACACGCCTGGTTCAAGCGCGGCCTTGCTCGGCATCGCCTTGCTTGGCAACGACATCAGGGCAGGCATTAGGTGACCGTGTTGGCGAGTCAACGAGTGTGTCGTCAAACGCGGGAAGATGGTATGGGTATCCGTCGAGGTCCAGTCGTGTGTAGCTCGAACGGAGAAGGCCCAAGCAGCAGACCCATGGATGTCCAAGGCCGCGCGATGAAAGGACCGGATGCGGCAGGGGCACGACAGGACCACGCGCAGTCTCTACGAATACAACCGTGCAGCAGCCTGCGAATCGCCAATAGAAACAATGGGGGGGCCGGATGCGGCAGCCATCACACAACCACGCGCATCCTCACGGGCCATGCGAGGCGGCAGGACATCACCAATGAAAGCGGCCCAGAGGCGGGCGAGACACTGTGAGACATGAATCACCACCACGCGGGCCGTGTCCCACCCTCGTTCGGCAGCCCGCGCATGGTCGTATTCTACGGTGCGCTACAGTAGAGTGGTGAAATGTTATCTATCCATGTGGCTGCTGATTCCTGCAGAGGTGACGCGCTGCGCGGAGCGACTAGTCCGTAAAATCGTAGACGTCATTCAGACGGCCCCAGCCGATGCGCCAAGTTGCGGACCGCCAGCGAGTAGGTATGATTGCTGCAAACGGCGCTAAGATAAACCTCCACCATGGAGAATCCGCAACAGCGGCCACTCCCATGTCTGCCGATGGTCGGTACACAGGACTCCAACACGTTGAGCGAGACTGGTGCCGAAAAGCTACCCTTGCACCTCGCCGCGAATGTTCTCTCCGATCCAACGCCACATTCTCACGACACCGTGTCTGTCTAGCGGCTTCACCCGGCGCATCGCCTCTGAAGCTTCCTGCGCCAGAGTAACCTCGAATACGGGCTCCTTTTCGTCGGCTTTGCTCAAGTTCTCTTGATCGAAAGCGTGCTTCCACAGCCCCAGCAAGCGGAGCGATGGGTGGTGACCCGGCACCGCTTCTAGCCGCTTCAACCACACAGCCGGCGATACTAGGGTAAAGGGACTGTCAATCGAATCCTCCGCTGCCCACTGCAGCATCTGTTGCCAAGACGTAGAGCGATCGGGATTCAAGACATGATACACTGGTGTCGGCACGTGCTGCGAAGCTGAACCATCAAGTGTGACTGTGCCGTCATGGTCCCGCAGTGATATGTCCAACACGGCTTGCGCAGCCAAATGCACTGGCATCCACTCAAGGACTTCGTGAGGAAGATCTGGCAAACACCCAACGATGCTTGCAGTCGATAATAGGAGGGGATATGCTTCGCTCGTGTTCCAAGCTCCAGTCTCGTCGCCACACAGCTGGCCTATGCGAATGATTGAGATGCGAGAGCGCCGCCCTTTTGAAATCGCAATCTGATGAGTGGCATCTGCACAGAGTCGTTCCGCCACCCATTTGGCTCTAGAGTATCCCAGGGGTGAGGCATCCGAGGCATCTTCCGACACCTTTTCTGAAATGTGTGCTGTCGTTGACGAGCTCACTGCCGCAATTGAGCTCACGAAAATGAAGCGCGCACAGCCTTCAGTCGCTAGTCCCATCAAGTTCCGTGTACCGGCAAGCTGGCCTTCAAAGGTGTCCAATCGAATGTTAAAGTTGACTGCCCAGGCGGCGTGTATGAATACTGATGCTTCTTCTCGAAGTCGCTGCTTGTCAACCTCTGACAGGTCTAGGCTGTCGCGCTCTATATTGCACGGCAAGCAGACCACATCGCAGTGTTCCGCAGGCTCATCCAGGGTAGGCCAGCCACGCTTGGCCAGCAAAGTGCACACTCGCTGGCGTGCCTCGAGTGCTGTTGAGGCCCGGACTAGGCAATATACCTTGTCGACCTGTTTGCCCTGGCGAAGAAGGCGCAGCATGTGTTGCCCAAGGAACCCGGTTGCCCCAGTGAGCACTACGACTCGTGATTTGCTCGTATTGCTTCCTGTCCCTTCGCCCCACGATACCCTGTACTTTTTGAACAGTTTGTGCATCTGCTGGTGTTGCGAATCTGCGTCTCCTTCACATCCCTTGCCATGTTGCTTGCCGTGAACGTCCCGCAAGTAAGACGCCAGCGCAGTGACTGTTCCTTGGTCGTAGATGATGTTCAATGGGAGACGCTGGTCGAGCTCTGTGAGACACGTAGATTCAATGAGCTTTCGTATATGAACGCAGGCAATTGAATCCACACCCTGTCGATAAATGTCGACTTCAGGGTCGATTGGGCGGCCAACGACGCGGACAAAACATTCCAATACGGTCGAGGGGAGCTGATCGTCTGACAAACGACAAGATGGTCCCGAGAAAGGCTCCGCTCCAGCGTACGCAGAATCGATGGTCGTCGCATATCTCTCGTCAGCTTGACGACGTAGAACCGTTCCTTTGCTGCTCTTCTCAAGAGCATCATCTCCATCGCTTACCGAGATGAAGGTAAGCATGGTCCTCGCTATGTGAGCATAGCTCGGGCCGAGTGAGTTGACTCTGTTCACGTGGGGCCAAATCATGTCAATCAGATTCTCTCGGCTTTGAGATTCGGGGTGGAATAGAATGGCCCCAGCACAGGTTCTTCCTGTCCCAAAGATGTAGACGTCTCGCAGGAGCTTGGCCGACGACAGAATGCTCGCTTCAAGAGGCGACGGGTCAAACTTCTCGCCATTTGCGAGTGTAATCTGAGCGTCGGCTCTACTATGATACAGCCATTCGCTTGGTCGAAAAGGGTGCGGCTCAAACAAGTCTGAAGTTGCGTACGATCCGTCCTCTCGATTTGTCTTGGCCATCGATGGCCAGCTGTGCTTGACAACGAGCTCCCAAAGACCATCCTTGCGGGGTTCAAAGGCCAAGTGCCGTGAAGCATTCTCGGCCCGCAGACTCCTCCACTCATCATCTCTGGAGTAGTCGCGATGCGATGACAGGAGGAAGCCGCATTCGGCACTTCCAAATCGAGATATAAGGCTTACGCCGGAGCTCACGAGACTGTCGCCCGTTCTGACAGGCAAAGCAGCACCGCCGACGCCAACAATATCCATACTTTTGAGAAGGTCAAACCCTTCGTCTTCTTCCGCAAGCATCTGCAACACGTATGGCACGGATGAAAAGTATCCGACAGGAACAAGGCTCTGGCGCCTAGAGACCCTCACAGCTTCCAAGACGTTTTTTGCCGTTATGGGTAACAGCCCTTCCTGAAAGAGGCATATCATGGCTCCGCTGGCCCAAGCTCGCAGGCAATCCGCCAGCCCACCATGATATAGCGGCGTCGTCGTGAAAGTCGCAATCTGTGGTTTCCTCTCCAACCGTGGCAAGGATTGAGCAATTGCGTTGCTCTGCGCAATGGGTTTTGGTAGACCAGATGAGGTCCCCGACGTATGGAAGAAGAACGACGGATCGCACACCCCTCCGTTCCTGCAGTCGTGATTGCTCGATGATGCGGGCTGTTCATGATAAGATGGAAGCTTTTGGGTCTCGATGCCGGTATGCAACTTGGGGCACCGCGCTTCCTGAACTGCATCAACGAAAAGTAGATTCACTTTTAAAGAATCACATAGGTGTTCGATTGCCTGTGACCCTAATTGAGGGCTGAAAACCGTCAGGAGCCGCCACGACGCGGACCAAGTTTGCGGGAGCGAGCGTACGAAAGGAGTAGCACGGCATGACCGAGACGAATCAGCCCGAGCCACGTCAAAACAAAATCTAAGCTGGTTGTGCATAGCAGTCCGATGACATCGTTTGGCGAGTGCAAGCGTGGGGACAGTATCTGAGCCGCGCGTGTCGACAAGTCACTCAGTTCGCGAAACGTGACGAGGCTCGGCGCTATGTACAGCTATCAGCAGTTGTCCCACGGAAAGAAGTTCCACTCACAGTTGAGCGATGAATCCTTTGTGTTCGCATGTGTGAAGCCGAGGGCTGGATCATTGGGTAATCTTGTCGCCTGTTCATCTATGAGCCCAATGATTGATGGAAATGGCTGCAGGGCCTGGGCATGATGTTGCAGCTCTTCCGCCTGTCCAAGCGTGCAAGTGAAATAATTTGGAACACCATTATCCATTGCGAGGGATTCTCAATGTCATTTGATGACAAGTCATGAGAAAAGGTCATATGCACGGCCACAAGGATCCGATGGAAAATGAGGGGACGGCGAGGAACAGCTGAGTATACATGTAGCGAAGATTCATGTTGCCGTCAGGCCTTTCGCCTTGCATGTACGCGGCACGTCATCTTCATCTACTCTACGGACACTCCATTGCATGCGATATCACGCTGCTCAGCTTACAAATGAGATCATAGATTTTGCTAGAAGTCGAGACCTCCACGTGAAAAGGGGAGATGGGTGGCCCAAAGCATCAAGAATACGTCATGGACCTAGTTTGGTCACTACGGCAGAGGCCGCCCCCCCTCGGCAAGCCCCCGCCCCTCCCCTCAACAACGCCGCACGATCTCGGGAGTCGTCTCGATTACTTGGTTCGTTCCTTTCAAAGTTTACCAATTGAATCTTTATCAACTTCCAACTTCCAACATTGACCGTATCACGGACTTTTTGCCTTGGTTAGTTTTGCACTCTCGTAAGTAGAGTGGCAATGGCATCCCGGAGCATGAAAGACACCCTCCCACTGCGAAATGCAGCAAAGATACCCCAGCTCGGCTTTGGTGTATACAAATCGCCCCCAGCTCTATGTATCAAGTCCTGCCTGACGGCGCTGGAGCTTGGCTACCGCCACATCGACACGGCCCAGTTCTACGACAACGAGAAGGAAGTTGGGCTGGCAATGTCACAATCCCCAGTATCTCGCCAAGATGTCTTCCTCACCACCAAAATCCTGCGAGCTGAAGGTTCTGAAGATGAGACCTACCAGAGGTGTATTAAGAGTGTGGAGAAGCTTGACCCCAAACAAGGGTATGTGGATCTGTTCCTCATCCACAGCCCCAATTGCGGCCAAGCCATGAGGAAACACCTGTGGAGGGTCCTCGAGAGATTGCATGAGGAGGGCAAGGCCAAGAGCATAGGCGTGAGCAATTTTGGTATCAAGCACATTGAGGAGTTAAAGGCAGGGGCCAAGGTGTGGCCTCCTCACGTCAATCAAATCGAGGTATGCCAATTTTCTCTCCCATGACGAACATTGCGAGATCTAACGTCTTTCCGCAGCTGCATCCTTGGCTACAGCAACCGGAGATTGTAACCTACTGTGCAGAGAACAAAATCGTCGTCGAAGCCTACTGCCCTTTGGTCAGGAACATGAAGTCGAAAGACCAAACGCTGGGAAAGCTTGCCGAGAAGCATTCGGTTGCTACTAGTCAAGTGTTGATTCGATACTGTCTCCAAAAGAATTGGGTACCTCTGCCCAAGAGCGATAATCCCGGACGAATCAAAGCCAACGCAGACGTCTACGGCTTCAGTCTCGACGAAGCGGACATGAAAGCACTGGATGGCCTCGACCAGGGTCCGTCCGGCGCAATAGTGCAGGCAGTAGATAATTAGTACCCACGGAATAATATTGCTAGCGTGGCGCCTATCTCCTCAACCATGGTCGCGTGAAGTGGTGTTTTCGTGAAGCTATCCCCAGCAAGATTGACTGAGGAGATTGAAGATGCACTCTGTCATGTAAATCAAGCAAAGCCCAATGAACGCAACGGAACGGACAATGATCTTAGGTTCAGGTAACTTGCTTCGAGGCACTGCTGTAAATGCTCATTACCGGAGTTGAGTGCGGGAGTCGTGGCATATCATGTTCCAGACAAAGGATCAAAAGAGGACGGCGTGTGCTGAGTCTTATTGCACTGTCTTTCGAGGCAAGCGCCTGGCTCTTCAGGTTCGGAGAACAGTAGACCATTCTACCAGACTGAGCATCATCAATATCTATGCCTTTGCGAACATGTTTCCCGCGCAATGGCCATGTCACTCTCGTACTCCCTACATACGGTGCAAAGGCAAACGTCCTTGGTGGCAGGCTCGGCTCATACCAGTTTAGGCTTAGTCTTTCCCTAAGGCGCCACTGCGTTGGCCCAGGGGTTTTCTACGGCCGCCCCAACACCCAGTAATCTATTGCTGAGTAGGCCGGATCCAGCAAGGCGCGTTGTGACATTTGCCTCATGTCGGGCACGCTGCAATCATCAAGCATTGAGCGTCTAAACAGGCAGGTGCGTGTCTTGGCGCAGCTTTTCGTTACATTCTCAGGTACCCGTAATCTTGAATGTAATCTCCCTTCCTCCCGCGTCTCCTGAGGACTGACGACGAGGCTCGAACTGATGGTAACATGGGCCATCGCGGGAAGCATGTCGCAGGCATCAATGGTCGAGACTTGCCACTACAATGAAGCCGCGCGTCCAATTTCTTCATCATCAGTTGATGTAAGTTTGCATGCTGGAGAACTTTAGAAGAGGCGCCGTTGTCGTCGTGCTTCCTCAAAAGGTTGCTGTTGCGGCCTCTCCATCGGATTCGCCTTCGAGACCTGCTTGCGGCGCTCTCGGAAACCGCGTTATTGGAACTGGGCCAACGGGGAGTAGTCGGACACTTGTCCGTATCATGTCCGCTGGCTGTACTTGTACAAGACACGAACCAACATGTAGCCCCTGACTCCTTCTCACCACTGTTGACAACCCTCTCAACTTGTCTGCATGTTGAAGCCGGGCTATCCGACCCGAATCCAACCTGACACCATGCAGAGCACGCCACCGCACCGCAAAGGCACCGCAAAAGCCTAACCTGCCGCACCGCCTGGCAAGGGTTGCGAAAGCACGAGCCGCTTCCCCGCGATGTGATCACGCCCGACCCACTCCACCCCCGCCGAGTTCACGGCCGAATCGGCCCCTGAAAAGACCTTTCAGCCCGTGCGAGTTAGAGCACAACTTTAATAACTTGGTCTTGCGGATTACCTGCAGCACTAGACCACCACTAGTGCACAGCTGAGGATGGTGAATAGCTGTCCGTCCAACGAAAGTCTGCAGGTCCCCAACCCTGTCACCAGAGAGGCCGAGGCATGATCATGAAGGCCGAGAAAGAAGCCTTAGAGCCCTGTGCTTGGCACTTAACGGTACTGCGAGCACGCATGCTTTCAATACTAGATGCACTCATCGCACTGCGCAATATGCACTGGCCGACAACCTGAAAACGGCTTCCTTGGCGGAAACTATGCCAGCTGAAACCTTTACAAACTCAATTGCAGTTGCCATCGTTTCTATCAGTTGGGAAACAGACCGCATGTGCCAATGCCCAGCTCTGGGCCGGCGTGACAGATCCACGCACGGCACGCGGTGAATGCGATTGGCCAAGCTAGGCTTCTGATCGGGTGGGAAGGATTTGGTCGGACGTTGTTCTTACATTAGCAAGTACAGGTACTGGCTACGAACGACCCTGGTCAACCTTGCGTCCCATCAAGATGCAACCTCGCCTTCAACGTGGTCGGGTCCCCAGGCGGCAGCATGTGAGAAAGCTGCAGGCTGGCTATCATATAATAACAACGACGACTCGCACACACCCGACCATGTGTCCGTCGGTCTCTCTCACTCTCTCTACACCTCACTCGCTGGTCTCAAGTTTATCCTGGTTAGATCCACGCCATATCACTCGTTAAACAAACTTATCAGACCAAGTTAAAGATGAAGTTCCTCACTTTGGCTTGCCTGGCCGTCAGCGCCTCTGCCGGCCTGGTCGAGGCCAGGACTGGCGTCTACGCGCGCGACATTGACACAATTGTCGGAATCATCAAAGGCTCCGGTGAAGGCATCGACAACCTAGATACGGCTGTCAAGGCGTTCAACGGTGACCCCAAACCTATTGAGGGTGCCTCCGCCGCGCTCGTGCAGACCCTCAAGGACGGCAAGACCAAGGTCGACGCCACTGGTCCCCTGACGCTGATCGACGCCCTCGGGCTCCAGGCGCCCGTCAAAGCACTGCAGGCCAAAGGCGAGACCCTCGTTGCCGACCTCAAGGCCAGCAAGCCGGACATTGAGAAGAACAACCTCTGTGATCTCACCCGCCAGCAAGTCACCGAGATCAACACCAACTCCAAGGCTCTCATCGAGGCCATCGTCTCCAAGGTCCCCAAGGACGCTCAGGCACTCGCGAGAGCGCTCGCTGAGGGGCTGACAAAAGTCCTGAACGACGCCGAGACCCAGTTCAATGAGGACAATTGCAAGAACTCGGGCCCTACCACCACGCTTTCGAGCACCACATCGACCCCTCAGATCACGTCGACCACTACTCAACAGACTGCAACGATCACTGACACTACTACCACGTCTACGACCAACCATGTCAGCACGGAAGTTATTAGCAATATTGTGGTAATCACTCCTACCCCGTCCACGACCAGTGCGGGAACCGCCTCTGGAACGGCGACCGCGACCGCGACCGCGACCGGTACTGGAACCACTGCTATTACTTCGGGTATCCACTCATCCTGGCACAATGGCACTGCTAATGGCACCTCTACGCCCTGTGATACCGAGCCAGTCGCAACATCCACCCCTGCTCACGGTGGAAACTCGACTCCGTGTGGTTGCACCGATCATGGCGCGACCCCTACCCCGGGAGGTTCGTCTCCTCATGGCGAGAAGTCCACTCCATGTGATACGTCTGTGCCAGGCGCAACCCCTGGTCCAGGTGGTAACCCTCCTGCCGGTACGGGCCCTGCTGGCACCGCTCCCGGTGGCAAGACTCCTCCCGGAGCTCCCTCTGCCCCTGGCGGCAATGGTCCTGCTGGAACTGCTCCTGGCGGCAAGTCTCCGGGAGCTCCCGGAGCCACCGCTGCTCCCGGCGGTAGTGCTCCCGGCGGTGGTAATGCTCCCGGCGGCAAGTCACCTCCGGGCTCGACTCTTGCCACTCAAATCGCTCCTCCTCCCAAGGCTAGCGACAAAAATGGCCCTACTGGCGTCAACACTCAGCGCCCTCCGGTAGTCACTGCTGGTGCCAATCTCATTGCTCCTGCAGGCGCCCTCGCCATGGTTGTTGCGGCAATCATGGTTTGAAGAGCGAGCTGAACGAAGTATATCTGCTTTGATGCTGCGCTTGCTACCCAGGCGATAGAGTAGTCTGTTGACGCACTTGAGCGTATGGCATGCGTTCTGATGATGCCAGGTGTTCATTAATATTAGTCCAATCGATAGGATCATAAGGGGCAACAAAGTAGTTGGAGCCGAGGCAATGGCCAATGACGGAGTAATGTTCACTTCTTTGTTAAATATGCCCTCCAAAGACTATCTTACAGAGCAATTCTTCCTACTTTCCTGTGCTGAGACAAAAGTCGACCCTTCTTCCAACAGTAGTATGCTATGTCTGTATATCGTGCTTTCACGTGGTGATTCACAAAAGCTATGAGATGTCCGCCTTCACACTGGCCGTTGTCTTACACAGAAACTCACCTACCTCAGGCCAGGGGTCCATGAGTTGCAGGGCCAGCGAGGAGCTTCTTATTTTGGAGGTAGGTAGGGTGCTGTGCGGTATTTCTGCTTCCTTGCGCCAGCCCGTGATGCACAAGCACAACCTCAAGGCAACCAGCTGATATCATACAACATCGACCATAGAGGCCTCTACGGTCCTGGTAGGCTCAAGAACGCGTTCTACAAGTTGGTTTCTGCTCAGCAAATGCCAATACGATTTTATTGATCCCTCTGCTGGCTCTTGGAATAGCAAACCATCGCCTGCCGGTTCTCTTTGATATATGAGCAGCACTATCAACGAACGGCTGATTTGTCTTCGCGTGATCAAACGGTCGCCGCAGGCTACTCTAGTCATCCAAACGTGTGTTCGAAGAGATCGTTCCTTGCCGGTCTGGGCACCGACGGCGTCCGGCAAGTGCACTAATTCACGGTTCAAGCTGGCTTTCAAAGGACAAGGGACAGCCCTGTATGGCAATAATTGTGTATACGGTGCATTTACCATCATTCGCGCTGCAGTCGGCACGGCAAGGACTACCGCGATGCAAATCTGGAAATCTCTCGTTTCCGCATCTCACAACTTACCTACCCCAAGAGTAAGTTCACACAAAACTTGTTGCTCTCGAGAACTGCTGTCTGACAACCTGAAAGACAGATCAAATCATGTTGATGACGTTGAGACTCCGAGGTTGGCCGCCGTCTCCGGGAGTTGACGTGATGCTGGTAGGTGGACGTTTTCGAGCTGAGCCTCCATGGGCAGTTACGGATTGACAAGCAGCAAAAAGGAAACCGAGTGACACCTGAGGGATTCGAACCCTCGCCTATTACTAGACCGCGAATAGATGATCCGAATCTTGCGGAAACAGAATGACCTGAACACGGCGCCTTAGACCACTCGGCCAAAGTGCCTTGCATTTCTGTGGGTACGATGGCGCTGCTATTCGCTTGAAGGAGGCTTGTCCACCTTTTGCCTCCACTAAGCCCACACTCACTGCCGCAACGATCGTTATGGTATTATGTGGCCCGCGTTATGGCTCAAACAAGCGGTAAGATTGGCACTTTGTCTCCGATCGTTTGTTTCAAAACACGTCTATAAAGGTTCGAACATCTATACAATCCTCTCACCTCAGAGACAACTAGGTCGAGAATCAAGCGACGCCAGGCGCGGTGTCATGAAAATCCTTCAAATCCTCGCACTTTTGAGGCTTCGGCGGTTCTACAAATGCGTTGCTCATTCTCCAGCCATACACCGCTTTCCACTCATACGTGTTCTTCGCGAATGGTTCCAGCTTCACCACCACCCTGCCCTTGACGGGAACAGGATCGTTGGGCGCCTCGGTGAGGGAGGTGTTGTACAGTCTGACGAAGTTGTCGCACTTGCTGGGATTTGCAAAGGTGGGCTGGTTTGTGATGTTGCGAATGAAGCTCAGCGGGTATGGCACATGGTCGTGTGACGACTTTGTCTCAATGGCCATATGCCGCGCATCTCTAGTGTTGGACGTCACGGCTTTGAACATCATGGTATCCGCCATGGCCTTGTAGGCGTCGCAGGGTGGGTCAAAGGTTGACGGGTAGACCTTGATTCCATAGCCCTCGGAACCGTTCACTGCCGGGCTGCCAGCCGTGATCATCATGGTGGCTACCCAGCGAAAAGACGAATGTCCGTCGCCCAAGAGGTCGACAAACGGAAACTCGAGCGAGCTTCGCTGTGCTTCGGGTCAGTACAAACAATATCGACGACTTCGAGCTCAGGCATACGGAAAAGTCTGGCACGTTGAGCTGCAGCGTTTCCAAATGCAGGTCGTGGTCATGGGCAGCCGTCGCCATCATGGGGTACCTGTCATGCGGAAATGAGGGTAGCAGCTCGCGGTACGCATCTTCCAGGATTCGATACTCCTGGGGAATGACATCCCGGGCCGTCCTGAGAGGGATGGGGATGATCAGCGTCGTGCCGTTGAGATTCCCCGTGGCGTAGTTGGGATATTGCGCTGCGACGGGGTTCGGCCTGTCCTGGGAAACGCAGACTTGTTGACGGGCCGAAGGAACAGCAGACAGCGCCGCCGCAGCCAGAGACAAGGTGCGCACCATTGATGGATGCAGCTCAAGCTGGGGGGAAAGTGACACTGACGATGCTAGTAGAGACTGGAGTCCAGTCAATGAAGTAGAGGCTCACCGTGGGCGGCTCGGAGGTCAGGTGAGATACCTCGGAACCACCCGCCAGCGACCGGCGAGCCGGTCGATGGCTCGTTGCTCTTCGCCCTTACAGAGCGCCAGTGCATCTAGAAGACACGGGTGCCCATACGCAAGGGCGAAACGCCCAGATGGCCCGCAAGATCGGTACAGCTCGCGCTAGGTTCGGTAGTCCTCGACACAGGGCCAATCGCAATCCAGCGGACCACGCGTAGAAGCGGAGGTCGACTCGGGACGGCGGCGAGCCGACAGCCATCCTCACCCAGCCTTTCCTCTTCGAGTGCCGCACTGGGTCAGCTTTGTACAACGGCGGCGCCGGCAGATGGCAAGGCGCCTCTGCAGGGCATCGAGACGTTGCGCCCTCGTGGCGGTGTCTTCGGAGGCTTGATGACTTGGCAACCTAACACGTTATGGTCCCATCTTCTCCGACTTTGACACCGAAGAAGAGGAGGTACAAGTACACCGAACGTACTGTTCCTGCTCGAGCCATCGGCATCCTGAGATCTTGATGGCCCTGCGAGCGCGTTTGCGTGTCTCACTTACCCGGTGCCCGCTACGTCGATCAATAAACCGGCTTTTGGAGGAGGCTCGAGTTCACTCATGACAAATGCCCGCAAAGTGAAATCAGACCAGCCGTGGTTCTGCTGAAAACCCACTGTAAAACGACATCACTTTCCCGACCTAGACATCGGTGCTGAGGTCTGGTATGCGGAAGAGACGGCAATTATGAATCCGTCACCCACGCTACGACATAGTCTACCTCCATGCTCGCTCCATCACCACCCGCCGTCTCGTCCGTCGGCGTGCTAAAGCCTGCAATCGCGTCAGGCAACGCACCGCCCACTGCGACATTCAGCAAAAGCATCTTGTCGTTGCTCACAAGCGCACTCCAGGCGTCGTCGTCATCAACTTCCGACTCGGTAAGCGTCCACCGCCGCGTCCCGTCCACGAACCAACTCATGGACTCCTCCCCGCCATGCCGGCGATGAATCTCCCACGCAAGGGTATGCCATACGCCGCGCTGGAGACGTGGGCCAAGGTGACTGATGCCGGAGAATTCATTACATGGTCCGCCTGGCGCGTAGCCGCAGTGCACGACGTGCCGCACTCTGGCCTCGCCGTTGACACTCTCCAGTATGTCGATTTCGCCGATGCCCGGCCAGTTTTGATAGTCTCCGCGGAAGTCGGAGCCCAGGGACCAGAATGCTGGCCAGATGCCCAGCTGCTCGCCCGTTGAGTCGTCACCGAGCTTGATCCTAGCCTCGACGTGTACGCCGTAGCCGGGCCTGCAGGCGAAATCCCATTTCGAGGTCGTCTCGATACGCGAAGACGTCCAAGAGCCATCCCTCTCGCGCCTGGGGGTAATTTTCAGCGTGCGACGTGACGTGATTGCAATGTTGGAGTGGTCTGCCGTGTATGTCTGTATCTCCCCCGTCCCCCACTGCTCAGCTCCACCTGGGTACGATGTTCCAGTATCGATGGTCCATTTCGACGAGGAAGGCAGAGATCCGATCGGTCGGTCAGTGAAATCATCGTGAAAGAGGTAACGGGAGGTGGCCACGCTCATGGCCGACCGCTTCACGGAGTGAGGCGCAGGCCGACAGCACACCCCTTGCAGCAACAACACCAAAACAGTGACGGCGGATCGCAGCATCTTGACGGGAGACTTGACGAACAGTGTCGTTCAAAGTCAACGCAAGAGTCGACCTCTTATCTATAGCGCAGGGACTGACCATGGTCAGAGGAAGAGTTCCTCTAGCATCCGGACGTGATCCTGTCCGTACTCAATCCCTACTCCAATGCCACTACATTGTGTCTTTGTTCCCAGGTCCACTAGCAGATGCGCGACTCAGCTTAAAGGCAGTCTACAGGGCACAAGTTGCGATGTTCCATCATTAGGAATTCTCAGGCGCGATTGCGGCCCGCAGCGACGGGCCGGTCGCTGCAGGGCGGTGACCCATCCGACGCCACGAGGCTGCTGGCCCGGGCTCCGAACCACCCCTATCAAATCACGGCACCTCATCTCAGACAGAAGGAATGAGGTTGTCAAATTCCAGCTTGCTGAAACCCAGAGCCACCAAGTCTTTCAAGTTGCATGTACAGAGGCATCAGAGGGCGTTGAAGAATGGTGAGAGCTCCCCGGAACGTACCAAGCGTCAAATACAAGCGGTCCGTACCTTGAATTCCCCCTGTCTTTCCGCATAATCAATATTCGTAATAATACGAGTGAACCTGTGTCTTATGCGAAAGTCCGGCGTCATACCGAAAGCAGAATTAATTTTATGCAGTTGAATGACGTGAATGACAACCCTACGTGAAGTCGTCTTCATAAATTTTGGCCACCACCACTTCATTTGGTTGGAAGATTTAGGCTACTACAGCGGCTAGCGATGCGGTGCAAAGCCGGTTGTTATCCAATTACCCGAGAAAGATAAGCCTGGATCTGTCTACAGGGGTGCGGTGAATGTCGTCGGACTTGAAGCCCAAAAGTCAATTCTTTCAAGAGTATCATCTAGCAGGTTCCCGGATATTGTTCCAGAAGTCACGCGCATCTCTCTACTTTGTGGGGCGACGTTGCCACAGACAGGCGGCTACCTCAGCGTCTTCCTTCTTTCGATGCATTGAACGAGAGAATATAACTATTCCTGATTGCGCGAATGTGATACATGCGCAGCCGTGATTGCGCCATTCACGAAGTCTTTGTTTTGACCTGATGGAAGCAGTGAATTCTAGAACGAGGATGACGGTCTGAAAGGTAGAAGTTGCCATGCCTCCAGTTTCTCGAGCAGATCTTCTTCTACCGGTTTACTCGCGTGAAGCAGAACAGAAAGTAGCATTGGTAGTAGCCTTGGAATTATCATCTTCATGTGAGGCCGCCGCAAGATCCAACAACGTTATCTACATTATTATATGCCTCTCCGACCCTGGAATCAGCTATATATTGTGATACTCAGGGCTTGAACATGTTTGCTTCAATCTTCGGGAACGAAACTCGAGGAATACTCACCAGCTACTGATATGAGAGCCGACGAGCTGGGTTCCTGGTCCTTGAGACATTGGCCCGTCCAGCAATGCCACTACGAAAATGGGCATGCAGATGCTGGAGGAAAAGGTTCATCAGACTTGTACTTGCGCGGCAAGACTATCACCAATGCATGTGTGCTTTCTAGCTCCAGTGCTACAACCTCCGATCAATGCATGTTTCAGGGCATCTGCTCTGTATCATATCACACCATGCCTCACGCTTCTGCCCGAAAAAGATTCACGCGCATGCCACGACTTTCATTTTTGTCATGTCTTGTAGTTGCTGTAGCATAGATTCGATCGAGATTGTGTCGTAAAGCCACATGGAATATGGACCCAGATGCTTGCGTGCTGGGACGACGCGCGCACCTGGAGCCCCCATGAAATGCGAACCATGTCCTCGTAAAGGCCAACGCCAACAACTACTCCCCACATCAGTCATGGCAAACGCTTGTCACACTACATGTAGATTAGGGGGAAAGTATTTCGGCGCTTCGCGCCTACCGTGGAATGCATTGGCTGCTGAAGGTGCAGACATCGCATGGAGGCTATGCTTGAGAGGCAGCAACGACGGTATTCTCAATGAAGCTTCGCATTCCGCCTTGAACCTTGTTCGCCAAGCTAAGCATGCATGACATGTCAGCGGCAGGAGAGCGTCGTGGACCTACCTTACCTTACACTATTAGCGCGTGCTTCGTTCCCCACAGATGCGGGTGGCGCCAGAATTTGACGGCTTGATGTCCAGGATCGCCTTCCCGGCGAACCGTCGCTTGTTCGTCCTCGAACGCGCATCTTGGACACCCAGAAACACTCCGTACCTACGCTGCCATGGACTCTAAAGCCATGGCGCCAGCTATGCCCCACATCCACCTCCTTATCATGGAGGACCGCTTCAGCGACGCCTTGGCCGCCGCCTTGGAGCATCACTCCCTCCCAGCGTCCGTACCCTTTGACTTGCACAGCGCCGCGCTGCAGTTTCTCCCTCCTTCGGTGCAGTTTGACCTTGTAGTCTCGCCCGCCAACTCGTATGGGCGACTGGACGGTGGCTTTGACGACGCCATCTCGCGAGCCTTTTCCCCAACGGACGACTACCTCGCGCTCACGCAAGTGGCCCAAGCTAAGCTCTACGACGAGTGGCGTGGCTTCGCGCCGCCGGGAACATGTACCCTCGTTCGCATCCCCGAGGCATTCGAGGAGCGTTCCAAGAACAAATGGGGCACAAAGTTCTTGGCGTTGTGCCCGACCATGCGCACACCGCAGGACGTGACGTGGGACCGCGAGGTTGTTTATGAGGCCGTCTGGAGTCTCCTCTGCGCCGTGGACAAGCACAACGTCAACGTTCGAGACGGAACGGGACCCGCACTGGGAGAGATCCGAAGCTTGCTCATGACGCCCATGGCGACGGGGTGCGGCCGGGTCAGCGCCCAGCGGTGGGCGCATCAGCTCATCCTGGCCTTGAAGCATTTCGTCGACGCAAAGGGGAATCCTTCCCAATGGAGCTCTCTAGACCCTCTCAGGATCTCCGATTATGCGGATGAACTGGTGGGCACGTGGACCATGTGAAGGGTGCATCGGTGGCGATGCGCAGTGGCGTCTCTCGACACAAAAGTTCAAGTTGGCTTGAATATACTACACACAAGGCGACGTATGAGTCAAGATTCCCCTTGTACTAGATAGGTGTAGTCGGGTTCCTATTTGTGAACTTACGGCACGATGCCTTTGCAGTGGATTGTAAGTTTCCGGCGTTATCATGGCGGGCAGCCACTCGCACGTCCAAGCAGGCCTTGACCTTCATCATGATCAAGAGCTAACCTTGTGGGTTGCCACGCGGATCAACATATAAGTACAAGGCTGCCAGTCTTGTTGACACTGGACTCTTATGAAAGACATCAACTCTGGACCATTCTGTCTCGCCTCCCCTGATCGATCACTGCCAGCTTCACGTCTCTTGAGCGCCCCTGTCAGACCAGGC
The DNA here is from genome assembly GCA_024340015.1 of Tolypocladium ovalisporum. Classification (NCBI taxonomy): domain Eukaryota; kingdom Fungi; phylum Ascomycota; class Sordariomycetes; order Hypocreales; family Ophiocordycipitaceae; genus Tolypocladium; species Tolypocladium ovalisporum. The sequence goes on from JALHBZ010000136.1 coordinate 142,645, forward strand.
CATCACTCCTTCTATTGATCCTCATTCACACCAAGGCAGCTCGTCATGAACTTTTCACCGTTTACACCGTCCACGCTGGGACCTGGCGAGAGGGTCGCCAACCTTTCGCTGATGTGCCTGTCCCCCCCGCCCTCGGGACTCAGACGCAGCTCTCACGACCTTAGGCGAGAGTGGCCGTCCATCCAACAAAGGATCGAGTTCTTCCTGAACCAGAACCCCGACACTTCTCTGCACTCGGCCGTCTTTGTCGTCATGAGGCGTGCCAACGCCCAGGCGGAGGGGGTGATGTTCGCCTACGTCTCCATGAGCTGGGACTCTGACCGGTCGGCATGGCCAGAGGTCGCAGAGATGATTCAAGGGTTCCTGGACACCACCCGCTTCGGGCTGCAGCTTCGTATGGAGTACGACAGCTAGCTGGACATTGCGGCCTTCCCCGCCGTCCGGAGGCAGCCAACCTTGGGCCACCAACGGCTGGGAGTGTAGGATTCACAACGGTGCATTGGGGGTGGAAGATGTACATGTACTGGCGGGGGGTATCCTCATGGCACTCGGCAGGAGCTTGATTAGTGTATCTCTTTAGCTGCCTTTTGAAATCAAAGCTACCTTGCAGAATTGACCCGGCCAAATCTTGTGTCGTACTAGATCGGCAAGCGAGGTGAAATGCGCGTCGCGAGCCAACATGACGAATGTCCACCCTGCACGAGGCGGGGCGCGATATCAACGTCTAGGGGAATTGGCAGGATACGTCCGTCGATAACAAGTAACATGCCTCAAGGCGAGAAGCAACCTGCCGCCAGCTCAGTTCCGCCCACGACTAGCCCGTCCTCGGCAACATCGTAGACTTACCAGATTGCGCGTCGGTCCGGCTTGTCCGACCGCTGTTTCAGAGAGGTCCTGGTCCGCAACGGACACGCTGCGTCGTCGACTCCTTGTATCGGCCGAGCAGGATGAGGCGCCTCAGCCAGTGTTAGTCAGCAGGGCTCCCCCAACAGAAGCGCTGCCAGTCAACGGGGCGCCGAAAAAGGGCGCTGGTGGAGAACCCGTGCAGGGGAGCTCGCTGGTTGGTGCTCGGACGCAGCAGAGGACCCCCCCCCC
>JALHBZ010000136.1:143975-200892 GCA_024340015.1 Tolypocladium ovalisporum
AGTCGTCGTCGTTGCTCCGTCAAGCCAACTCACGCCCGCCTCCGCCTCCCAACCGCATCTCCCGCGACGCTTTGAGCTGGTGGCCAGAGCTGTAGCTGACCTGCGTCGCCCGTTGCTTCTCCAGACCCGCCCCAATTGGCACGTCCAGTCTCGCCCACGACCGCAATGTCCCGACTCCTCCGACCAGCAGCTCGCCTGACGCGCGCCGCCGTCGTCAAGGCCCCGGCCGCTCCCTCCTTCGCCCAGGCCCCGCGCGCCATCGCGACGCCCGTCTTCTTCGGTGCTCAGCAGAGCCGGAGGTACGCCGAGGGCGCCGGCGTCAAGGAGTACACCGTCCGAGATGCGCTCAACGAGGCCCTCGCCGAGGAGCTCGAGGCCAACCCCAAGGTCTTCGTCCTCGGCGAGGAGGTCGCTCAGTACAACGGCGCCTACAAGATCACCAAGGGCCTGTTGGATCGCTTCGGTGACAAGCGTGTCATCGACACCCCCATCACGGAGAGCGGCTTCTGCGGTCTGGCTATCGGCGCTGCCCTCAGTGGCCTGCACCCTGTGGTGAGTCCTTTACGTCTCCAACATCGGCCGGCAGCCACCCATCCACTCGACACCATGAGCTGACATGCGTTCCTTCCCCCTAGTGCGAGTTCATGACCTTCAATTTTGCCATGCAGGCCATCGACCAGATCGTCAACTCGGCCGGCAAGACCCTCTACATGTCCGGTGGCATCCAGCCCTGCAACATCACCTTCCGCGGCCCCAACGGCTTCGCCTCGGGTGTCGGTGCCCAGCACTCGCAAGACTACTCCGCCTGGTACGGCAGCGTTCCCGGCCTCAAGGTCGTCACCCCCTGGAGCGCCGAGGACGCCAAGGGCCTGCTCAAGGCCGCCATCCGCGACCCCAACCCGGTCGTCTTCCTCGAGAACGAGCTCATGTACGGCCAGTCCTTCCCCATGTCCGAGGCCGCCCAGAAGGACGACTTCGTCCTACCCTTTGGCAAGGCCAAGGTTGAGCGTGCCGGCAAGGACCTGACCATTGTGACGCTGTCCCGATGCGTCGGCCAGTCCCTGATTGCCGCCGAGAACCTCAAGAAGAACTATGGCATCGAGGCCGAGGTCATCAACCTGCGCTCCATCAAGCCCCTCGACATCGAGGCCATCGTCAAGTCCGTCAAGAAGACGCACCGCCTGCTGTCCGTCGAGTCCGGCTACCCGGCCTTTGGTGTCGGTGCCGAGATTCTTGCGCTGACCATGGAGTACGCCTTTGACTACCTCGATACCCCCGCCCAGCGTGTCACTGGTGCCGATGTCCCGACCCCGTACGCCCAGAAGCTCGAGGAGATGAGCTTCCCTACAGAGAAGATCATCGAGGACTACGCCGCCAAGATGCTGCGCGTGTAAAAGCCCGACGAGGCGAGACGGTGGCTCTGGATGGTGGGTGAATCTTTCGACGCTCCATTCGGGCCCACAGGAGGATCTGCTCGAGCTTCTGCCAAAGAGCAAACGAAGCATGCATGACGGCATTCGTGCGGCTTGAACGCGGCACACAACCCACTTTTTTTGAAAATGTTATAGACGGATGGGGGCAAAGGGGTTTTGTACTTGTATTTCGCGCTGTCATGTATACACCCTCTTCCTACGTCTTTAATGATCACCAGTGCCCAAGACATTCTTGTCCCGAGGCTTGCACATGGATGCGAGGCCAAAATGACCCATTAAAGCCTCTCAGGTTTGCGCCAGACAGCCAGTGTGAGGCCTGAATGAAGTGCGCGGCCCAAGCTCACGCGAGGCGCCCACCTCTTTCTCCACGTAAAGTAATTCTGTCCGTACTGGCAATAATTACTACGCACGTGGACCGGTCTGTGTCGAACCTTTCACGATCGTGGTTCTTGTATGGCCGTACTTGTTCCGGCGCGGCTCACCTCTACTGCGTCACTGCCAACCTTGCGCTGGCCTCCACCCACGCCCGCCTTCCTTTCATCGGTCGGTGGGGCAGACTCTTACACTCACTCCACCCTCATCTCAACCTCGCTCATCAGCTGCCTTCAGTGATCGCAGTCCACAACGACCACGCCAACAGTCTGGTCGACATGGGTGGCATAGACGCCCTCCTGCAATCGCAGGACGGTGAAGACGCCGCCGTCGCCAGGCGCCAGCCTAAGCCCGTCGAGGAATTGATGCAGCAGCTCGAAGACCAGTTCCTCTCCCCGTCGGTCGACTTCTCTACGGAATGGCTCAACCGACTGCAGCACCGCTGGGAGTTCGAGGCCGACTACGCCTCGCTCTTCAAGATTGCACCGCCGCAGACCCGCACCGTCACTCGGTTCCTGCGCCATGGACTCGAGGGCCGGGTAACGGGGTACAAGAACGTGACGGTGCCCATGAACAGTGCCACGGCCAAAAGCTCGACCAGTCTGCTGCGGAAGCCAGCGAATCGGGCAGAGTTCGTGAGGGGTGCTGCTGGCTTCTTTCCATTTGCCCCAGGCGGACTCGAGGGTATCGAGGCCACTGCGGCCCTTGAGGACCAGATCCATTCCGGGGTTACGGGCGATGCTGCTTCTCGGGCGAACAAACTCGCGAGAGTCATCCAGCTTGGTGCGGAAGGGGACCTGTTGCAAATTGCTCCAGGCATGACACGCGGTATTGATCTTGGCAACAAGTCGCTCGCCGACCATGAAGCTGCAAACGCCGTCAAACAAGTCTTGGAGGAGGACCCAGAGGATGCTCGTGAGACGGAGCAAGACGACGACGACGGTTCTCCCAACGAGGCGCCAGAGGAGGCTGCCGCCGAAGACGAGGACGGTGACGACATTGACGACATTCTCCCAGTAGAATTCCCTTCCCTGGAGCCTCATGGCGTCCTTGCAGCGTCCAGCGCCAGGAAAGCAGGACGCGAATGGGCACACATGGTTGACATCAGGCACGGCATGCCCAACTTTAGAGAGTTGGTGCCCGACATGGTGAGGGAGTGGCCGTTTGAGCTCGACACTTTCCAAAAGGAAGCCGTCTACCATCTGGAGAACGGCGACTCCGTCTTTGTTGCCGCGCACACGTCTGCTGGCAAGACTGTGGTGGCGGAGTATGCCATCGCCCTCGCAGCCAAGCACATGACAAAGGCCATCTACACGTCTCCCATCAAGGCGCTCAGCAACCAAAAGTTCCGTGACTTTAGGCAAGATTTTGACGAGGTCGGCATCCTCACTGGTGACGTGCAGATCAACCCCGAGGCCAGCTGCCTCATCATGACGACGGAAATTCTGCGAAGCATGCTGTACCGCGGAGCCGATCTCATACGAGACGTCGAGTTTGTCATCTTCGACGAGGTGCACTACGTCAACGACTACGAGCGAGGTGTGGTTTGGGAAGAGGTGATCATCATGCTCCCGCAGCACATCTCCCTCATCCTGCTCTCGGCGACGGTTCCCAATACGCATGAATTTGCCTCTTGGGTAGGCAGAACCAAGCAAAAGGACATTTACGTCATCTCAACGTCCAAGCGACCCGTGCCCTTGGAACACTACCTCTGGGCCGGCAAGGACATGCACAAGATTGTCGACTCGGAAAAGACTTTCCTTGACAAGGGCTGGAAGGACGCGCATGGCGCAGCGCAGGGCAAGGACAAGCAGCGGCCTGCCGAGACGACGCTATCTTCCCGAGGAGGCAATCCTCGTGCCGGTCAGCAGCGAGGTGGTTCTCAGAGAGGCGGGCAGCAGCAGCGCGGTGGCGGTCGAGGCGGCGGGGGGCAATCACAGCGCGGAGGAGGCCAACAGAGAGGACGTGGCGGTCCTCCTCGCGCCAGCCACAACCCCGGCCACATGGGTCGCGGTGGACGCACCGGCGGCATGTCATCAGCGGCTCAGGACAAGAACCTGTGGGTTCACCTGGTCCAATTTCTTCGCAAGAACACTCTTCTTCCAGCTTGCATCTTTGTCTTCTCCAAGAAGCGATGCGAGGAGAATGCAGATGCCTTGAGCAACCAGGACTTCTGCACAGCGACCGAGAAGAGCCACATCCACATGATCATCGAAAGGTCCATCGCGCGACTCAAGCCCGTGGATCGAGTGTTGCCGCAGATCATCCGATTGAGGGAACTCTTGGGTCGAGGCATTGCGGTCCATCACGGCGGCCTGCTCCCCATTGTCAAGGAAGTGGTCGAGATATTGTTTGCTCAGACTCTAGTAAAGGTGCTCTTCGCTACGGAGACTTTTGCCATGGGCCTCAACTTGCCGACTCGAACGGTAGTCTTCTCGGGATACCGAAAGCATGACGGGCACTCGTTCCGGAACCTGCTTCCCGGCGAATACACCCAGATGGCTGGCAGAGCCGGCCGTCGTGGTCTGGACACTGTGGGATCCGTCATCATCGTCCCACCCGGCGGCTCAGACGACGTTCCTCCTGTCGCGGAGCTGCGCAACATGATTCTGGGCGAGCCGTCCAAGCTGCGGTCGCAGTTTCGCCTGACATACAACATGATTCTCAACCTCCTGCGAGTCGAGGCGTTGAAGATTGAGGAGATGATTAAGCGCAGCTTCTCGGAACACGCCACGCAGCAATTGCTGCCCGAGCACGAAAAGGACGTCAAGCTCGCACAGGCCGATCTGGCCAAGGTCAAGCGAGAGTCTTGCAACACCTGCGATGCCGTCATGGACGAGTGCCACCAGGCTGCACAGGATTACAAGCAGCTCACACTGGAGCTCTACAAGGGACTGCTCAGAATCACCATTGGGCGCAAGATGTTCATGTCGCAGCGACTGGTGGTGTTCAGCTGGGGGGGCATTCGGACGGTCGGGGTCCTGGTTTCTGATGGGCCCAGTCCACGAGGCTCCTTGGACGAACCGATCCTCCAGATCTGTGCCATCAAGCCTCTCAGAGAACGTCGGGATGCAACTGACCAGCTTCCCTTCCTCCCCGGCTTCCGCAAGTATCTACACAAGCTCCCCCAGACGAAGCGACGCATACAGACCAAGAACCTACACGTGCCTCTTAGCGACGTCGAGTGCCTGACACGATGGGTGCTCAAGGGCACCATTCCCGAGATTTACAAGGGCGGCCAGGTTGGACAGCAAGCGTTGGAACGGCTTCAAGAGATCTGTTCCGCTTGGGACGACCGGTGGGACGAGGCGGACATGGGTAAGATCAAGAGTATGGCGCTGCAGGAGATTGTGGAAAAGAGAGCACAGCTGGTCAAGGATATTCATGGCTCTCCTGCGACGCAGTGCCCGGCTTTCTTGAAGCACGTAAGTACCACTCTTTCCCCCCCCAGAATCCGAGTCCGAAAGGCTAGTGTGCTAAAGAGTAGAACAGTTTGCCATGTGTCACGATGAGTGGCTCATCAAGGAGCACATCTCCCAGCTCAAGCAGTCGCTCTCGGACCAGAACCTGCAGCTCCTCCCCGACTATGAGCAGCGCGTGCAGGTGCTCAAGGAGCTCGGCTTCATCGATGACGCGACGCGCATCCAGCTCAAGGGCAAGGTGGCCTGCGAGGTGCATTCGGGAGACGAGCTCGTCCTCACGGAGCTCATTCTCGACAACGTGCTGGCCGACTTTGAGCCCGCCGAGATCGCCGCCCTGCTCTCCTCCTTTGTCTTCCAGGAAAAGACGCTCACCGAGCCGACGCTCACCGGCAACTTGACGCGTGGACGCGACACCATCATCGCCATCTCAGAAAAGGTCAACGACGTGCAGACGCGCCTGCAGGTGATTCAGTCATCGGACGACGCCAACGACTTCACGTCGCGGCCGCGCTTCGGCCTAATGGAGGTGGTGTACGAATGGGCACGCGGCATGAGCTTCAAGAACATCACGGCGCTGACGGACGTTCTCGAGGGCACCATTGTGCGCACAATCACGAGGCTGGACGAGACGTGCCGCGAGGTCAAGAATGCGGCGCGCATCGTGGGCGACCCGGAGCTCTATCAGAAGATGCAGCAGGCGCAGGAGATGATCAAGCGGGACATAACCGCAGTGGCATCATTGTACATGTAGAAGGGTCATGGCGTGGTGGCTACGATTTAAGGACTCTTTGTCTCGGGGTCATCGTGTGGTGGCTACGATGTAGGGACATGTCTTGGGAATGGCTCGGCGGCTACGGAGTACAGGCATGGCATCGTTGAAGCACCGCCTTGTAGTTTTTGCAAGCATCGGCGATGGCGATGATAAACGTCGAGATATACGCAGAAGACAGCCCATGATTCAATCACGTCGTTGCAACGAAGCAGAATCGCATTCTAATCAGGTGGACGAGTACAATGTATCAGATCCAGCACAAAAGTCACCTGGGCCTTCCGAAACGCCAAACAATGTCCAAGTATCAGCATCGGCACGTCCCTCGTCGAGTCGGCGTCTAGCCGTAATCATCATCAGCAGCGTCTTGAGTCTCTACGCTCGCAACGCGCGCAGCCGCTGCTGCAGCTTGTCCTCCTCCTCGGCCGTCGGCTCGGTCGAGTTGGTCTGGGGCTCGGCGGCAGCGGGCGTCGCCTTGTTGAGCTCCTGGCTGAGCTCGACGCCGGCGTCGTCGGCAAGCTTGCCGAGGAGCTCGTGGACGGCGTCCTCGCCGACCTGGACCGACGTGGTCTGGTTGATGGCGTCCTGGTAGATGCCGTTGGACATGGCGTACTCTTCGTTTTGCGACTTGAACTGCTCGAGGGTGACGAGGGTCTGCAAGGCACGTCAGTCAGCAACGCGGTTCGGCAGCAGCAGTGTTACCAGGCGGCGGCGACGTACATTTTCCGGATTCGTATTCTTCTGGGCCACGTTCATGGTGCGCGACGACTGGGCCATCATGTGCGTCATGCGGTTCATGGCGTTGTTGGCCTGGATCTGGGCGGCCGAGAGCTCGGCCATGTCGGCCATCTGGTCCATCTGCTGGGCCAGGGCCTGCTTGTTGAGCAGCATCTTTGCCTTTTGGTAGGCCTTTTGCGTCTCGCCCTTTTTGAGCAGGTCCTGGATCTGCTTCTTGAGGATGGGGTCCTGCTTGGCCGCCTTTTGCGCCTCGCGGCGCGCCTGCTTGGCGTTGAAGCGCGCCTGGAACTCGACCTGCATGTCGCGGGCTTGCTGGCGGTTCGACATGATGGGCGGATTCGGGGCGGCTGCGCGCTGTCGGGAGAGGGGGGGGGGCGAGGGATGGCGGGTGCTGGAGATGCAGGTTCGAGGATGGATGGATGGATGGGCCGAGAGCTGATTGAGGCTGTAACCAGGTGGCACTGCGGGGCGCCGCGCAGTGACGCATCTGCGGGCGCAGCGCGGACGAACTTCGGAACCAGGGTCCATCCAATGCCATTTAGAGTACCGACTACCTTACTTTACCTTGCGATTGCGAGTACAGACAGCCGTCCATAGCACAGCTTACGGTCAGGACCTTATCTTGCACCCCTTGTGGTATCATGCAATATCATCTGCGCGTCTCCGTAGACTGTCGTGGTATCAATGCAACTGTTCATTCTTGTGCCGTCTCTGGCCGCGCCACAGGGTCCCAGCACCAGCCACATCTGCTGTCCATGTTGGAGGTCGTGAGTCGTGATGTCATGTCGCCGGTCGTTGGAACGCTTCATGTAAGTTTCGTGGTACTCGGCTTCGACTGGATAAAAACGGCTCCATCATCCCCGTGAGAAATTGCCAAACCAGAGACTCATATACATAACAACAAACGCGCGCAGTGACAACCATATGGCTGCCAAACTCAACGTCCAGAGCTTCCCGCGCCCGCCGCGGCTGGAGAGGATATCGCGACACCTGCGCATCACGTATCTGGGCAAGGACATTGCCGACACGAGAGACGCATACTGGGTGCTGGAGACGCACCATCCGCCGAGTTCGTCTCCCCTACTCGTGATGCCTCGGCCGCAATGCTGGTGTCCGTGTCAAGTCTCCGCCATGGGGATCCCGGCACAGGACACGGCATGCGGCCGCTACCACTCTAGAAGACAGGCTGATTGTTCCATCGTGGGCAGCATACTACCTCCCCAGGTCCTCCGTCAAGCTCGCCCTCACGACCACGGGACGCAACACCTACTGCGAGTGGAAAGGGAGCGCAACCTACTACAAGGCTGCGCTGAGCGACGACGGCGTGTCCGTCTCGAACCGCATCTGGTCGTACGAGAGGCCGACGCCGGCGTTGAGGCGATTCGCGGGTACCTGTCCTTTTACGCCGGACCGCCGTGGGAGTGCTTCGTCGACGGCGAAAGGGTCGAGCCGCAGCCTGGCGACTTTTATGGCGGCTGGGTGACGTCGGACATTGAGGGCATCGTCAAGGGTCGGCGAGGCAACCTCGACCCCGTAGTTTGATGCGCTGTGTTTCAGTGTAATTAATTCAGTTCAGTTCAGTTCAGTTGACTTCAATGCCATGCCTGCTTTCAGCGACGAGCATCCGTTACTCATCAAAGACCTTGATGTGCCATACATCTGCGGGCTAGGTGTCTACATGTAACCATCACGCCGATTGCAAACAGAAAAGGTTCCATGACTCAGGATAAGCATTCTGGGCTCCCACACGTGAGTGACCAATGACCCAACAGTAGAAGCTTCATATGATGCGAAAGGGGCTTCATCGTTCGGAAAATAAGATGGCTTGATGCTGGCTGTCAAATCACGGCTACGTACGCAGCCCACAGATCCCCCAGTTCTCACAGAATCATGGCGCCGCCACCAACAACTGCTGCTGCAACGCCAACCAAAAGCACGTTTTGCGTCACCCTTGGGCCTGCCACGTTGCCCGTTTTGGTCGTCGTCGTTGTCAAAGGGGAAGTCGTGGCAGTAGCCGAGGTCGGCAAGGACTCGAGTGCGGCTGTGGGGAAGGGGACTTTCGTCAAGGTGGGTAGAGACACGAAGAAGTCGTCGCTGGTCGTCGACGTCTGCTCGGCGCTCTCACCACCCGTGGTAGCAGCTCTAGAGGCGGCAGCTAGCTTATCGCCGGCGGCAGTGATGGCAACGGGCTTCATGTCGCTCTGGTAGCCAGGGATCGCCACGTGAAGCTGGCTGATCCGGACTTTTCCAGAAGCAGTCATCGTGTAGCCGCCATCGCATTCGGCATCTTGGTTGTTGGGGTTGAGCTCGCATGAGACAAACTGTGTGCTGTGATACAACGTGTCAGTTTCCATTTTCCAAGGGGGCCGCATTGGAAAGAAGCGAAGGATGCGTACTAGGTAGCCATCTCGCCGAACAGATTCTTGGTGAACTGGACTTCCTGCGACATTGTGGAAGGGCCTTGCATGATTGTCCAGGAAGGGCCATAGATGGGACATGACCCCTTGGGCACATCCGGGGCGCAGCCAATGGCATACGTCGTCCGGTCGGGGGCGGCGTTGATCACCGAGCCCACCAGCTTCTGCCCGGACTCTAGCAGCGGCACGAGGAGAGAGACGGTCGGGGTTGCGCCGTTGGCCACGGCGGCGATGGTCACGCTGGCGAGAGCGCCCAGTAAAGCAATACGAGATGCCGTGGCGATGAGACTGAGGATATGACAAGGCGATGATGAAGTCGGAAATCCGTGAAGCCGTGATGAGCAGTAATCAATATTGATGCTCCACTCCTGATCCTGCGCTGGCTCCTTCCATCAGCGCGAGTTCTGGGACAAGGATTAATTACCTTGAATCTGCGGGGCGACTTCATGTCGCAACACTTCCCGCCCCGGCGATTGCCAGAAAGAGACTGGGAGTAATTACTTGAACGGCACCAAGCAACCGCAGATGAGAGTAGTGCGGCGTCAACGACACTGCTGGTGGCTGGAATTGACCGTTCTTTGAAGCAACTCAGCCTACTTCACGATCCGACACGACGTTCAAAGTAGCTCGCATCATGGCAGCCTGCTTTGTGCACCCGCGTACGGCGCCCGGCAGCCGGATGGTGCCGTAGTAGTGGAACCCGAGATGTCGTCGACCGAAAAGACGGGGCCGTCAACGTGGCACCCGTCGAAGCGGTATTGAGCCCGGACGACGACATCGGTTGATCGCAGTTTTGATGGCACATCCTGTCATCAATCTCGCTATGGTTTCCGTGCCATGCGCATTTTCTGATTGACCTCCCAATAATGCAAAAGCCACCAATGGACTACGTGATGTGAGGGACAACCAACGCGACAAGTCCGCAGACTGCCTGATGCGCAGTTGGCGGCCTGTCTGTATCGAGCGCCCCCGAAATCGTAGCCAACGTGAAGCTGCTGCCCGTCGAGCCGACCACTGGCGCAACCAGTCATAGTGTTCGGCGCTTCCCAGTGATCGAACCAATACAAGCTGTCTGAGTGCGGCATGAAACTTGGTAATATCAACGAACAACCTACGGATACGCTCTGATGCCGGGCTCGATACATGTACACTGAATACGCGGTCGAGGCTTTTCCTGACACCATTTTGGGCATCATGACAGACTCTCAGTAGAACTTCTGCGCTTCCGAAAGTTTTCTTGCACTGTTTGAGAAGGGCCTTCGCCCGCGTAGGTAGACTTGCAATGCCAGGCGCCAACCAGCAGCGTGTCCGCCGGCCGTTAGGCCGTTACTTGGGCTTTGCGATCATCCAAAATTCAAGGACAGCGATTGCCGTTGACGGTGCTTGGCACGTGTGACGGAAAGACGAAAAGATAAATCTATAAAGCCAGAACCAGCACTCAATCGCATGTCAAGCCTGGAGTGAATGAAACGTCCATTCCCTTTCAGGTCCAGCCTGCGGCCCTACTCTACTCTGAAGTGCGCGCTGGCGCGAAGGCTTTGCATCGCCCAAGAACTCTTTGCATTGACCGCACCTACCACTGTCGCCCACCGCAACGACGTAGCCGCTTCAGACATGCCTTGGCCAATCAATGCAATTCAATGCACATGAAGCCCCTGGACTTGGCAAAATACAGCTCGTGTCAGGACACATCTGCCGTGCCGAGCCATGCACTGCGGCGCAAAGCCTCGCTCGCTCCGACAGCAACGCAGTATGACAATATTACTGGCAAGGTAACGACGATCCCGCAGACCGTTGCCCGCCACAAGCTCACAGTCTGCCATGCCTGAGCCGTCACTTGGCATTTGCATCGGCGAGAGCTACGTCTGGTCACTACTCCGTACCCAAGTACCTGGTAGCCGGTCCAGGGTGCCCGTCGAAGCACCCAGACAGGCAGACCTGCAAGCGACGGTTGTCGTGAGAACATCGGCTCGAGAGCGTGGCGGCAAGCCAGCCAGACTTGCTATACCGCACTGTCATGGAAGGAAGGTAGCCGTGGCATTGCTACCTAGTACGCGGGGAGAGGAGAGTCGTTGCCGCTGTCGCGTGGAAGCTTGAGGAATTACCGCGGCGGCGGCCATCTCTAAGGAAGCGCATAGACATCACCATTTTGGGCGTAACTACGCCTGCTGGAGGCGCTGTCCGCACGCATCTAGAAAATGCTGTAAAATCCTACATTTTCCACGCGACCGGGCATGGCCGCTAGGCCGTAAGGCATCTCGTCCGCGTCGGCTCGCTCCATGCCGTCATCGACCTCACAGCCACGACCTGGTGTGGGAGGTGTCATGTCTGCTGGCGAATTGCGGTCCCCCCGGGTTCAACGGGCATGGCGAATCCCGGACCCAAGCAAAACGTGCCGGAAAAGTATAGGGATCACGAGATGCTAGAGCCCATCGCGACGTTGGTACGCTCGTCCGTAGAAGACTGGAGGCAAATTGGCGACTCCGGATGCGAGTAGCTGAGAAATACGGAGAACCCGAAAATGGTCCGACTCTGTAAATTCCCCACCCAGGTCTGAGCTCGCTGCCAAGTGCAGGCGAACCTTTTGCCGATACGAAGGCTGACCAAGCCTTGCTCAGAACAACATGCCTTGCGGAAACGTGAGTCGAAGTCATCGAGGACGAGCAGGATACAAACGATGCAGGCTTTGCGCACGCTGTCGCGAAATCTTCGTAGCCAAGATGTACGAGTAGCATTGGCTTGCCAACGCTGTTATTTTTATGATACGAGAGGATTGTGGAGGAGATCAGCAGGGAACTGTTTAGGCCCCGCCGTTAGCCCCCGTCATCGTATTTTGAATACGAATTGGGTCGGCGCCCGGACGGATCACGCTGCTGCCCCCAATGAGATGCAATCAACCCGACGGCTTAGCTGAAACTCAGCCCCCGAATGGCCCAAGAATGACATCTTGGCTGCCTCGTGAGGGCGGTCCTACTCGTACTATTGCAGCGCTGTGCCGGCCAACTCGAGTCGTGCGTGTCCCGCGACTCCGTCCCCGACTCGTGCCGGGCTCCGGCCCCACCCATCAATGGGGCGCAAATCTTTAAACATCAATCTCGGACGCGCAACCTGATCCCTTGCTCACATCTACCCTGCTCTGAAAGCGCCGATGTCCTCGTCGCCAGGTTTTTGACAGTATGCCTTCAGTTTCCCGCCTTCTGGCGGGCTTGACGCTCGTCGCCGGCGCATGGGGCAGAGTGAAGTACCTGGTTCGTGATGGCTTCACAACATGACCCACGACGACCTTTCTACGGCTTACTGACCGACGTTCCAGGGCGTCGCAATCAGCGGATTGGACTTTGGCTGCGATATAACGGTACGGTGCTGTGTTTTCCCGCGGCGCAGATTCATCTGCTAACGCATCCGCAACAGGGCGAGTGTCCCAACCCGCCACAGAGCTTCCCCATGACATCGTACGGGGGCGGCGATGGCATTGGACAAATGAAGCACTTTGTCGAAGACGACGACTTCAACGTGTTTCGAATCCGTGAGTCCACATGGTGCGGCATTGCGCTGCTGTCGCTGACTCGGCATCAGCACTCACTTGGCAATTCATCCTCGACGGCAAACTTGGCGGCAAGCTCGACGCCGACAACTTCGGCCATTATGACAAGCTTATGCAAGCCTGTCTGGACCTGGGCAGTTACTGCCTGATCGACTTGCACAACTTTGCGCGGTACGATGGTGGCATCGTCGGGCAGGGCGGCCCCAAGGATGAGGATCTCGTCGACCTTTGGGAACAACTCGCCACCAAATATGCCGACGAAGACAGAGTCGCATTCAATCTAATGAATGAGCCCCACGGGCTCGATATTGCTATCTGGGCAAAGACATGCCAAAAGGTTGTGACGGCCATCCGCAAGGTGGGTGCGAAGAGGCAGATGATACTGCTACCCGGCACCAATTTTGCTAGTGCCGAGTCGTATGTGTCGTCCGGCAGCGCCGAGAAGCTCGCCGCAATCACCAACCCCGACGGCTCTACAGATGGGCTTTATCTTGATATACATCGCTATTTGGATATCAATAACTCGGGTTCGCATGCCGAGTGCACGACAGACAATGTCGAGGCGTTCCGGACGATCGCGACGTGGTTGAGGAAGAACAAGAGACAAGGATTCATCTCGGAGACGGGCGCATCGCGCGAAGCTTCTTGCATGAAACGCTTCTGTACCCAGAATGAATTCATTAGCGAAAACGACGACGTCTTCATCGGTTTCGTTGCATGGGCGGCCGGTAGCTTTGACGAAAACTACTTGCTAAGTCTCACGCCCTCCAGGGGTTCCGATGGCTCATACGTCGACAACAAATTGATGAAGGAGTGCATCATTAAGCCCTTCTTCAAGGACGCTGCCTCAAAAACAAAAACGACCTCGTCGAAAACAACGTCGTCAACTTCAGCGACTACAAAATCCTCGAGCGAAACGTCTACGAGCACTGCGTCGCCGACATCGACGGTGCAGACATCGACGAAGCAGGTTTTCAGAGAAGAGACGAGCACCCCTCCCTCCCCCACGCCCACCAAGAACAGCGGTTCAGGGTCCGCGACAAACTTCAGTCCAGTTGTAGGAGGCATAATGTTTGCGGCAGTTGCATTGTTCACCTGAAAGTGCTTCCTTTGGAGGACGAAGATCTTTAGAACGCTCATAGACTCATGTACAGCGAACTAGACAAGAGCATGTGATTCAAGCACCGGTATAGACAATTCAGCATTTTAATATAGACTTAATCGTAGCATATACATAGTAGAGACGCATCTTTTGCCTCCCTTCTTTTCAGCATTGTTCGTTACTGCGATTTGCGGCGCCATTGCGAGGCTGCAAGGCCGGGCTCACAAAGGGAAGCTCGGGGTCAGCTTCAGTAGCCGCAGCTCCAGCCGAGATTACGCGCCGTTTCGCAGTCAATCACAGGCGCATCGCATCAAATAGTCACAGCATCGCTCATTCGGCAACTTGCGTTGCTCTGCTCAGAAAAGACCTCGTTAAATCTGCTTGCCAATCTCAGCTCAAAGAAAGCACACCACGCAAAAAGGCACAAGTCCATCCACAGCCGAGCACAACGTCGATCACACCCATCCTCAGCCATCAACAAGCACAATCATCGTCTTTTATTCGGCCTTTGCAACATTCAGCAGACCGTCATTCTGGACTCCGACTCCCATCCCGTTTCTCGTCACAAGTAATAGTGACAGTTGCACTCCATCCAATCTCCATCCAGCCACCCCCGCCATGCACCTGGCTAAGCTCCGTAGGGCTCGCCACGTTTGCGGCGCCGCAGGTCGATCACCCAGACATGGGTTTGGCTGCGAGGTCACTTAGCGCCAATGTTAAGACATGCGGGACCGCGCGGGAGAGCGACATGGCGTGCAGCAAAGTTCTCCGACAGTGGCGCCCATCGACCAGTTGCATCGAATGAAATCACTCTTGCTCTCGGCAACTTGTGCCAGCTGATGTCTCGGGGACAGGTCAAGAAAATTGCATTGGCCCATCTCAGCATCCACGTTCCGTATCGAGTATCGACTAGGTATCTGGCCCGCTCCTCCCGCCTTCCCGAGTCCAAAGAAATGAAACGCGTCGGCCACGCGGGTTGTGCCGCGGCGACCTTTCCGGGTATGTCCACCTCGGGCACCAAGGTTGCCAAAAGAGCTCCTCGACCTGCCAGACAGCCCTCTTCTCGACATATGGAGCCGTCTCGGTCTCGTCCCTTCATCCAAATGTTCGCAGGTGACCCCTCTGCAATGATCCAAACCACCCTTGCGACGAATAAATGACCAACGCCGAACATGCATATCCCAAAGCCATGCCTGGCGAAGATAATGGCGGCAGCGCCGTCCCTGAAGGACCCTATCAAAGAGCCAGGCACCTAGGCAAACAAAAGGAAAAGAAACAAGGAGAACGTGGAGTGGGAAGACGTTGGTCGTGAGTGGGGTCATCCGTGTTGCACTCCGGGTATCGCATCGTGAGAATTCCCCATGCTCTGGTGTATCAAGTGCCGAAATGTGCCGTCCGTGTTGTGATGCTATGTAGTGCAAATTGTGCCAAAGAGAAGATGGGGGGGGGGGGAAGATTAAGTAAAACGAAGCAGGCCGAGGGCGCCCAGCCAGCAGACCGAGACCGGCACAGCCGGCGCGGTAGGCCCCAAAGCCAAAGGGTCAACATAGATGGCGGACCCAAGGTGATGCAGAATCAAGTCGCTGCATACAAGCGACATGAGCGTCATAAGCGTCAATTTCATGAGTAGAGATGTAATGCGTAAGTCGTAACGTGAGATAGCTGGTGGAGTGCAAGACACGCAGCGAGTGGTCTCCGAGGGATGATTCATGGTCTGATCCTCATAGAAAGGGTCGCACCCAGCCAGCGTCGAGCCAGCCCACCCTGTCAAAGGCGGTCCAGAGCTTAGAGGCCTTGTTGACGTCAATCTTGCACGCCTGCTGAGCGTCCGTCTTGCGGAACTCCTTGCCTGTGCGCAAACACTGCAGGCGGCGCTCAAAGATGCGTCGCTTGCTCGTCAGGTACGTGGCGCAGTCTAGTCGTAGGTTGCCAGCAAGCATCACCTCGTCTGGATGCAAGAGGTGCGCGTTGGGGTCGCTGCTGAGATCAATCGGCTGACCCTTCCAATCCACCTTGAGGCTGTTGGACCGAGTTGGGAGAGAGTCCCGCGGCGGGCAGAAGTTGGGGAGGGCGTCAAAATCCTTGTCCTCGCGGTTCGGTGCGACTATCCGACGAGACGGTTCTGGCGTGGAGCTAATGCGGCCGGCGGGTCTCGCGGGTCTCGCGGGGGTGGTGGATGCCGAATTGTTGCGGATCTGCCGTGGGGCGGCTTGAGTCTTGGACACTCGAGCCTTTGCGGGCTTGGCCGCGATGGGCTTGGCGGGCATGATGGCATGGTATCGCTGGGCTCCGGCCCGCCGGTCAGCCTCGAGAAGCGCACGCTCCTTGCGCAGCCACGCCTTGCGGTCCGAGGTGTAGTGCTTCATGACCTGGGAACGGAAGGTCAAGGCCAGTTCGTAGTCCTCGCGCCGTGGCGGGGTGAGACCCGCAAAGATGCTCTCGGAACGGGCCCGAACGTGCTCGTCGACGATGCGCCGGTGCTCGAGCTCGGCGGGGGCAAAGAGAGGCGCCTGAGGAGGACTCTGCGGCGAGGGTTCGTCGTGCGGGTACAAGACGGGATCTTTGATGGGCTGGCTCGATGGCGGCGTTGGCGGATGTGCATTCGCCGTCGCAATGGGTTTGCTGTAAGGCGATACTGGCGGCGACATGGGCAGCAGCTGCTGCGCAGAGACGGGCCGCCCATTGCCACCGTCCACCTTGCCCATCGACCGGTTCACGCCGGGCGTGTTATGGCTGAAGCTGTCGAGCACAACATCGGGGGGCGACATTAGGCTGTTGATGTCAAGCTTCTTTGTCTCCATTGTCGGTGCTGGCACGGGCGGCGGCGCCATTGAGCCCTGCAGCTGTTCGTTTGGGCGAGAATTCGATGCCATTGGGACTGCCGAAGGCCGTTGATGAAAGTAGGAAAACACGGAAGAGGAAAAGGGAAAAGGGGAGGATTGAGCTGTGGTAGATTTATGGTTCTTGTCGAAAGTGGTGGAAGGCGGCGGGAGACCAGAGGCGGGTTTGTCAGCCATGCTGCTATGCTTTGGCGGACTGACGTGTCTGGGTGGCGAAAGGCTGTCGGGAGTGCGTCGCTAAGTGGCAAGCTACAGCCGGTCGGAGATGTAATCCAGTGGTCCGAAACTAGAAGGGTAGGCCGGATATGAGGGTACTGGGAGGCCAGCGTCGGAGCAAACCCAAAGATGTGGTGGGAGAGCGCGAGGGGCGAAACGGGAGTCGGTTCGATTTATGCTTGCCGCAGCGATGAGTGAAGGTCCGTGGTGGAGGACTGCTGGTGGTGACTGTTGGGGGCGACTCCCGGGGGTGGGTGCAGGGGCGGGGGGGGTGGTTGAAAGAGCGGTATTGTCTGAGCGCACTCAATAAGAGGGGCCTCAATCCCGCCACTGGCAGTCAATCGGTTGTCGAGATGCCGTCAGGGGGCGCCGTAGTGTAGCGTTGCGCAATTGACGGCGCTCATTGGCAATTGGGAGATGGGTCGAATTGCAATTGGAAACCCGAAGATCGCAAGCAGCGACGTTTGGGGCGGGCTATTATGCCTCTTGAGTCTTGAGGGCCAGGCCGCGGTGACTGATGCGCCGATGACTCTGCTCTCACTAGCAAAGGCCAGGCAGAGGCCAGGCGTCGTTGATACCCGATGGGGATTGGGACCGCCAGCCTGGGGAGCCCCGGCAGCGAGTTTGTGCCCGTACTGTAAGCGCGGCCGGCCTGAGAGGCGGCCAGAATTGGGGGAACCTTACGCAGGCACACACGACACGCACGCGGTGCACACGCCCCTGCCCACGAGGACGTCGGCGTGATTGGGCCGTAGCCGTACGGCTGGCTCTGGCGGGAGTGAGCTGAGGCAGCTGGATACCGGATGACGAGAGGCAGAGAGGGCCGGCTGGAGAATCCCGATTCAAGGCGACGTTGCGCGTCTGTCTCGGTTCGTCGTAAATTATGACTGGTAGACTGCGGGGCCAGGCTGGCAGTCGAGCGTTCGAAGCGGGCCGAGGCAGCGAAGAAGTGGCCGAGAGGGTGGATGTTGACGGACACCAAGTGTGCTTTCGGGGCGGATGGGGGAGACGGAGAGAGGTTGAAGAGGGAAGCAGGCGCAGCCCGTTGCATGGAAATAGGATTTGACGGCTGCTGATTGCGAAAGGGGGCCAGCACGGACGTTGTTGTCTTGCAGCGCAGCGCAGAGCAGAGCGGACGAAGAGTGATGGGGGTGCGAGTACGAGGGCAGATGGCGACGAGAGCGTCGCAGGACGCAGCAGCAGAGGAGGAGGAGGGCGTGTGATTGATAGAGTGGCAAAGGGTAGGTGGGGTACCGTAAGGTAAGGTAAGGTAGGCACAGCCGGGACCGTGGGGAGGGGGCGGCAGCCTAGCGATGCTGCCAGGCAGTGACAGGGTCCCACGTCGCCTGGACAAGGGCGGTGTCGGTACCCAGTTGGCAGGCGGTGGGAGGAGCCCGTTGATTCCGTCGCAACACACCCGACCTTGGTTGTTGAGATGCTCTGCTCCGGGCGCCCACTGAACACGTCGCCGGGCTCACGGCGCAATCACCTACGAGTACAGGTACAGTGTGTACGTTGGTCCTGGGTGTGCAGGAGTCAAAGGACGTCGGACGTGGTGCAACAGCACGCTGCTTTCGGATGCCCTGCCAATCAAGAGCGAGCCATGCGACCCGATCAGAGTCACACAGCGTCCCCAGTCTCCGGGATAGGTACGGATCAGTGTTTGGTAATAAGCAAGGATCGATGTCCAGGCAAGCAGCACACTGTTGGCGACGAGCTGCGAAGCCCGCTAACGCCACACCCTCCACCATCAGCCAGTCAGGTGGCCGTTGCCGCCCCGGGTCATCAGGCACACCAGGCCCCCAGCGAGGGTGTGATTCGCAGCCTACGCCTCACCCAAAAAAAGCCACCTGCTTCTGACAGTAAAGTGTGAGGTGTAGGGTAGCGGCTCAGCCTGCTCCAACACCGAGCGAGGCAGTTGGTTTCTAGAGAAGTGGGAGGCGTGCAATATCCGTAACACGATAGCTAGCTAGATAAGATCCGGCATGTACAGAGCACGATGCACAACACTGGGACGGGACATGCTTAGCTCGCACGCACTTTGCCATTCACGGCGGCCCGATGCGAAGCGAGTCGAAGACTTTGATCAGCAGAAATGCTGAACTCGAGGAGGCGATACACTCCTCTCGACCCCTCTCCAAACAAAGGGCAGCGAGGGGCTGGTGAAATCATTTACTATACTTGCAAAGCTCTATGCATGGTGTCAAGGGGCTTCACGTAGACCCCAATGGATGTGCATCAAGGCTGGCTTCGTCCTCTGGCGGTCACAGCTCCCGCGAGCAACTCCAGGGTCAAGTTCAATTGGCAAGGCAGCGCAAAGGACAGGCAGAGGAGGGGGACCTGACCTGGACCGCCCGGCTTGCCGCACGCCAGTACCTTGACGATATCCTCGAGCCTGCCAGGCCGTGTCCAGACTCCAGAGGGCCTAGAGCAAGTCGATGCGATGGGGCAGGTGGGTGTTTCCGGCGGTGCGAGAGAGAGAGGGGGGGGAAGATGGGCTTGGATGCTCTTGTTGGGACGGGGGTTCATGCGGTGGCAGCCGTCGTGAGCCAACCCGATGCACCCCCCGCCTCACTGATGGAGCGTTGGCAACGTTGGCTGGCTTCATCCACTGTGCTTCCCCAGCGCGTATCGTGATGGAATTGCCTGCATCGGCC
This sequence comes from Tolypocladium ovalisporum, assembly GCA_024340015.1. Classification (NCBI taxonomy): domain Eukaryota; kingdom Fungi; phylum Ascomycota; class Sordariomycetes; order Hypocreales; family Ophiocordycipitaceae; genus Tolypocladium; species Tolypocladium ovalisporum. The sequence continues at coordinate 163,486 of JALHBZ010000136.1, forward strand.
AAGCTGACGCCGCATTGGCGATGAGGCTGTCTGCCATCTTGTGCTTGGCTTTGTGAACGGGGTGGTCCCTGTCTACTCCGTACTGGCTGGGCCGTTGCCCGTTTGCCTCGAGCCCTCGCTGCCCAAAGCCCAACAGTCGAGGGAGCCACATCGCGTCCCGTTAGCGGAGAGGGGGTTGGCCGTGGAGCCTTTGTACTGTGCTTTGTTGCTGTGCTTGCGTTGCCGTCTCTTTGTCGGCGGTTTGACCGGCAATCAAACTGCCGACGAGGCGGCGCAGAGGCAGTGGGCTCGATGCGGCGCCGAGGAAACACGAGGGCAACTCAATGGCAGCTCAGTTCGCACCCACGAGGAGGCCTCCTCTCGGCGTCTGCAACTGGCAGCTGGGACACTTTGACTGCGCGAGTCGTGCGACGCAATTGGCCTCTACCCATTGGCCAATGCTCCTTGGCCGCGGCGCCCCCATGACTGCATCACGCTCTCCGTCATTCACATCCAGCAAGCCCGACGAGACGCGCCAGATAGAGGGGCACAAGAGGAGCCGTGCTCCGTAGAGAACAGTCAGACAAGAGGTGAGTCACAGGATGGATGGCACGGCCACGCTAAGAAGACGAAACAATGAGGGTGCGGCGCCGTTTGGGGCCTAGCGCCCAGCCCAGCACAGGGGTGAGGCGTGGTGGCGTGGGGCGTCTGTTCGACTCCCTGGAAGGGCCGCAGCCTATCGATAAGCCTACCTAAGCTGCCGGCTACGTTCCCACCCGCCGAAAGGCCTTGACCGTTTTATGCGCCCGCCTCGCTCCGCCCACATTGGGGCCGGATTGCGGGAGAATCGACCGTCGACGCCGTCGCGCTGCGCGGGAGAGTGCGGCGGCGCTGTCGGGCAGACGAATTGCCCCGATGGAGCGGCAGTGCGCGTGTCGACAGCGGCAAACGGGTGACGAGGACGAGGACGTCATTCACGCGCGACGGCCGCCATGCCGCAAGTGCGGGCGGGCACCAAGCACAGGCCACGTCGAGGCCCTGCCAAGGGGGGCGCCTGGCTACGCGGCCCCGGCGTTAATAGTCGAGGGGGGGCGTGTGCCTACAAATGCCGTGTGGGTTGGGGTCGTTGGGGGGGGACATGCGAGATTGGCGATTTAATTCCATCCCTTCCATGCCGTGCCATGCCATCCGCCGTCCATTACGCGCTCTCGTCGCTCGGACTTGGCGCGGACTTTACCAGCGAACGTAATCCGGGCCAACATGACTGCGCTTCGACGGATGCCGAGGGTCCAGCACCAGTGATCCGGGCCGTCCGGAGAGACTGCTGCTGCTGGTTGCTGCTGCTGGTTGCGACGTTGTGGCCTACCCAAGGGACGAGCAGCGATGAGAGGCGTTGGATGGATTGGCCAACCAGCCATCTCCCTGCCTCTGTCCAAGATGCAGCCTCAGCAGCAAGACGCAGCAAACACCCTCCAAACGGCAAGGTAGGCAAGCGCTGGCTCGTGCCAAACGGCCCGCCCCCCTCCCTCAGAGGCTTATCGGCGGCATGGGGGCAGATGCGACCTCGCCGTGGTCACTTGACAGCCTCATCCGCCGTTTGCTGCGAGACAGTGTGCATCGCCATCTTGAGCCATTGCCACGGCTCAAGATGAAGCACCACATGTACAGGTCAGGCCGACGGTCCACTTGCGCTTGCGGGTGAAGACGGATTTGTCGTGCATGAACTGCTGCTGCTGCCGCCGACATACATGGTTTGCGACATTGACGGCTCTGCATGCGAGTCCGTGTGCGTGGTCCGTCCAGACATGTGGCCGTGGTGTACTGTGGCAATTGTCCGCTAGCCGGGCTAGACGCCGTGCGCGCTGCCGGTGCGGTGCATCCGTGTACTCGACGGCGGCTGATGGGCTTGCAGCCCAGTATAATCGTCGCATCAGACTGCGACACTGACAGCTGCATGCGATGCGACTGTGCAGAGTAGCTTTCGATGCCATTGCGCCAAGATTGGGCTGTCTGAAGGGGCCATCATACTCAGCCATGTCATCTCCCTCGCGTTGCTGATGGATTTGCAAAGGGCGAGTACCCAGTAGATGGGGGCCAACAGCCAAAACCTTGAACTGTAAACCAAAAGCCACCCTTTGATATCCGACGCCTTGCAGAACGTTGGACCATGTGCCGCCGGGAGCGGAATTCCCTGCGTGCGCCGTGCTGCACGTCGCGCACGGCGGCATTGGTGGAGCTTCCGGGGGTCTTACCGGCGGGTCTCGGAGCCGCCCTTCCGTTCCGCTGGTTGGGGCGACTCCACAACCGGCGCCGCGTTGGCTGAAAAGCCGGTGAACACACGAATGCGGCAATGTGCCGTTTAATGGTCTCTAGTTCTATTCTTGCATCATGTTTCCAGTCTCGGGTAGGGAAACGCACATGACCAAGTCCCGGGGCCAAGGCGACGGGATCAGGAACGACGCTGCATGTCTAACTGGATAATACAGTTGAAACATCATGATCCCTGCAGTCACTCGAGGCAAGCAAGCAAGCAAATTGTTTTCACCAAGGCCCGCAGCAGCCATCCAGCGGGAGAAAATCTTTGACATCAAAGTTTGTTGCTCTAATTCTCCACAAACATTGCAGCAGCCTGCTCGCATGACCTCGGTTGCACAGACTATTCTCCGCCTTTGGCTCATACAACAAGCAACCGAAACGCATCTGTATGGCTGCTGTGGAATCCGTGCATGAACTCACCTCCCAAAACCACATACTACCCAGACGCAAGCAGATGACGAGGGCCGATCGAAGGAGCACTTGACTAGCAACCTGGACCCCCGTCCTTGACCGCGCGGATCATTATCGACGGGTCCAACCGCTAGCCAGGCGTCAGCGGTAAGCAGTCCGAACATGGCAGCGCAGCGTCTTACCAAATGAACGGTGACAGGACATTGAGACTCGATGGCCAAGGCAACGAGCTTCTATGCAAGGACTTACTAGCCATGTGGGCAGCCTCGCTCGCGCTTCAGCCGCGAGTCATGGAGCTGCCCGGCATGCCACGCCTTGCCAGGCAGCAATGCCCAGCTACTCGTATGCAGGCAGCCGTCTCTTTAGCACGACGGTTTTTGACTCTACCTGACCGGCGATTCTCGGAATGCGAAGAGATATTTTCATGAACAGGATGTACATTGAAAGCCGTAAGATGCTCATGAAAGTGTATCATATGGCACTTGCCAAGATGATGGTCTTCTGGAAAGACGCGATGAACGCCAGCGGCAGTGAGCCGTCATTCCCCAAGATTGCACCTACCGGTGCTTCCGTCTTTTCATTACTTCTCTACCATCGGAGATTGCTCCAACAAAATCTCCACTCGTCCAGCAGTAGCAAGTAGTAGGAAGCAGAAAGGCGCCTAGAAAGCGGCTCGTGATACGACAGTGAATATCCTCACATACTCTCGACATGCAATGTACAATTGCAGTTCATCTCATGCGTAATAACTATGCTTAGTCCATCACCACACTGTTGCTAAACAACGAGGGGTAAATGCTACTCGAGCCTCCATCACGTAGTCACAGCACCACCTCCCTGCGAAGCGTAGTAACATCCCGCCACGCCTCGATGGATCGGTCAATCTTGACGACAGACCAAGTCTTTCGTGGCATACCTTGCTTTGGACAGTCAGAGCCTGTAGTGCAGCACTAGCAAATATGAAAACAGAGGTTTCTGGGTTGCTCGGAATGTATATGGCCTGCATAGCAAGGCCTAAGGCACGCATGCACCGCTACAGACAAGGTCGAGGAGTCACAGGCCGTGAGGATCAATAGTATTGGTATTCGTTTCTCTCATGGGCCCCTATCTGCCCGTCTCTATGGTTGTGAAACCGCCAGTTGCAGTCTCTGACGTAGAGTTTGATCCAACATGTCCAAAATGTCTATGGCTTCAGCCAAAGAAGCCTTTTTTCGCCTATTCGTTTGTGGCTACTGTCTCCAGACAGTGTCGTCGACGCTTATTGCATTATCGCTAATGGCTGTGGGGTGACAGAGGGGTGTGTCGTTGATTGAACAGGGCATTTGCCCGTGGCTGCCTGGTCGACAGCCCGATGCTCGACGTGAAATGTGCAGAGCGCCATCGACATCAGCCATGGAGACGGCGTCGTTGTCTTGTTTGCCGAGACATGTATGCGTCCGCAACGCGTCACGAAAGGCGCGCGTGGGTGAGGGTCCCTTTGAGGCCCCAGCGAGAAGACGGCAGCAGCCTCACGTAAAGTCATATACCATCAAGCTCTCGCGCCCGTCTGGGGCCTCCTTGAGCACCACCACCATCTCATCGTCAAAGCCCACCCAGTTCTTCTTGTCGTCAGAGTCAGCCTGCCTGGCCGCGCCGGGACTCCTCTCCCGCAGTGCCTCGTCGTCGGCGTCATCGCCCTGCTGCCTGGGCCGCACCTCGACGCTACTCCCGCCGACCCGCCCCTCGAGCTCCCATAGTCGTATCTCGTCGCCTCGCGTGCTGACGCTGACGGCTTTTCCGCGAGGGGTAATCTCTGCGTCGGAGATGCCTGAAGTGTGCCCCCAGAGGCGGATCCCGGCCGAGATGGAGAGGGAGGTGGCTGTCGAGGTGCAGAGATGCAGCACGAGCGTGTTGTCGGGCAGCGTGGCGAGCAGGTAGGGGTGGCTGTAGCACAGCCTGATGGGCCCGCTCTCGTCGGATCCGGACTTGTATTGGGGACAGGGAGACGCGGTACGCGTGGGCGTCGAATCGGGAGAAGGGGTCGGTGACCTGCGCGTCTGGGTCGGGAGCGTGTATGCGACTCTCGAGCTGACGACGTCTGGCCTTGGCAGCCCCGAGTCCCTGATGTCCAGATCTTGTATGCCAATGGCCCAGCCATCGACGGCATCGAAGGTGTAGGCAATGGAGGCCACGACGGATGCTGCCATCCTGCGTATCGACAACGCGAGCGGGGCGCGAGTGCTGTGCGACTTGAGTGATGTGAGCTGACGCGGCTGTGGGAGATGTGCGTCGCGGACGTCTTTGCCCTGCGAGACCGATGCATTGTCCGTCTGGCGAGGCTGCGGGGCGTCGTCGGCATCTTCAAACATGTACAACGAGACGAAGCCCAGCCTCGTCGCCGTCAGCACGTATGGGTGCCCGTATGCTATCGCCACGAGCTCTCCGAAGTAGCTCTTGGCCTGCCGGTACAGCAGCGTCAGCTTCTCCTGCTTCACGTCCAGCCTCCATACCCCAAAGGTCCCATCCTCGAAGCCAGTCGTCATGTCGAGTATCTGCGAGGCCAGCCGCTGGTCGTCGACCGCCAAACACGTAGGCTGGAGCGAGCCGCCGCCGTCCGTGTCGAGGCTCGCCTGGGCAATCATCTTTCTCGTCCTGAGGTCCCAGGCGCGTAGGCCCGACTCGCCGTCGGCCGTCACCGCCAAGCCGTCGACGACCTTGACCAGCGTCTGCCACTCCGGAGGCGGGCTCCGCTCGACCTCGTGCACCGGGACCTCGTCGACGGCGCACCTCCCGCGGGCCCAGTTGTGGCGGAGCTTGTACTGCTTCTTCCAGTCCACGCCGTCCGAGATGCTCGCCGAGGGATCCCCGGGGTCGAGAAGCCCGCCGCGGCGTCCCCATCCGCCGTCTGCCCAGACCGACCTCTGGCCCGCGTAGTGCAGGCGGCTGGAGCTGCGGGCGGCGCCGGCACGGAAGCCGGGGATGCGGTGGGCACGGGGGAGGATGAAGCGGCGGTAGTAGTGGGGGCGCCAGAGCTGCGAGTCGGCGGTGACGCGGTGGAAGCGCCGGGACACGGGCGAGACGGCGAGGAGGGCCTGCTCGTCCATGTAGGCGAGGATGCGCACGAGGAGCTCGTCGGACAAGGCGGAGATGACGTCGTGCGACGGTGGAGGCGGCGACCAGCCACGGGGCTCGGCGGCAGGGCTGGGCTCGACGACGCGTTGGCGCTTCGCGGGCAGATGGTCGCCGGTTGCGATGTCGACATGATGGTCGCTTTCGCTCGGGCGGAGGCGCCGCTTGGCAGGCATGGCCTCTGGAAGGGCGCGCGGCTGCTGCGCTGCCGCAGACCGGCCCCGCGCTTGCTTGGCCAGCTTGAGGCTCTCGATGCTCTCGACAGTCGGGACGTAGTCAAACGTAGGCGGGCGCTCCGAGAGGGTACGGGCGAGGGGCAGAGCTGGGAGCGGATGTTGAGGAGAAGGTCGGTGGCGGCCAGGGAGCGGCGGGAGGGACGGTGAAGAATAGCGGTGGTGGTTTAGGTACTGTCGAGGTTGGGTCCGGGACATGCATCTGCCTGCAGCGCCGATGATTGCACCGAACCCAAGCGGCGGTAGACTACCTAAGGTACCTTACCTGACCTTCCATACCTACCTTGATTACTTCCGACGGTTACACGGCTGCTGCCCGTCACCTACCTTACTCTACTACTGCAGCCACGGCCACGGTAAGGTTCGGATGGACAGCGCAGCGCCTCGCCAAGGTCGGTGGCGGCGTCGGTCCCCCGTTGCCGATGCCGTGCGACAGCCGTGCGCCCTGTGTGACGGGTTTGTTTCTGGCCCGTCATCCCGTTTCCCCCATCCCGTCGCCGAGCACAGGTCACTTTTGAACTGTTGGCCGTTGCAACCCCTCGGGCGTTGCGACTGGGCTCGGCGTTGCTTTTGCGCCGTCTCTTGCTGCCCAGCCCCGGGAGACGCACGCATTGACGAAACGACGCGCCTTGCTTTTCCCAGACCCGCGGCCCAGTAGGGACGTAGCCTCGAGCAGCGGCACTGCGCAGGGAGAACCGGGGCAGGCAGGCGGCCTCTCCTTTTCCCGTCGCAAGGCGTTCCCGGGCCGCATCGTGGCTCCCCATAAGCAACGGCCAGCTTCGTCTGCCTCTTCCACGCCGCCGCGCTCGCCTCGGTGCAGAATGAAGATGGCTACGCGAAAAGTCCATGATGCATACTCGTCACACCTCGGCCGCCCAGCTCCGCAACCGCCGTGGCCATGTCTTCCAGCTGGCCGGAACACTGGCTTGCCATCTGCAGCTGCCCGATTTCGCCATGTTACTCGTCATATTCCGACTCTTCAGGTGACGACGCACCCGTCCGTGAAGCGCCGTGCGCTGTTGGTCGGTCCCATGCGCGACCGAGACATTCGCGCCTGTGTCGGACGTCTTCTTGCCCTCTTGGACTTACTCACGGGCTCGTGAGCACCTCTCAGAGCGCCCGCGACGTGCCAGGAGGCCGGGACCCGGACCTGGACCTGACGTGGTGCTACGTCGGAGACTCGAGAGTTGGGGGGTTCCATTACCGACGCCCCGGCATCTATACGACCCGATTGCACTCGGCTTCCTGCAGCCAAGTCATCGTCGGCCCATGTGCTGGTGCTTGCGTGCGTCTGACGCAATCTTGAGATGCCCGCATCTATGGCTTTCCATCTGCACGTTGTCGCCGCGGCCAACTCTTTGCAAACCGCCACACAACACTCACGGCGGAACCTGGGACGGGCTCTCATTCGTGACTTTGCTCGTATTCATGACGATTTCTAGATTCTGCCGACCCCTCTACCCACCCCTTCAAGCGCATCTAGATGGCTGGTCTCCCGTCCGAGTTCGTTCGTTGTCGTGGTTTTGGCGGCAATCGGAATCAGAGCCTTCCCAGTGACGCATCGCACTCCTTTCACCCGCCAGGTCCCCGACGTCGTCTCTCCGCTCGTACTTCGGAGCGTTGCCGTCCCAGGTCTGCCCCCCCCTCGCCACCGGTGGAAGAAGTATGCTCCAAGACCTGCTGCAACCAACTGCGAATCGATAATCTACTTGCTGGACCTTGCGTCATAGCGCGCTTTTCAGGACGTTGTAGTCTACGGGCCAAATATCCCGAGAGAAAGGGTGATGTGCACTTTTTTGCGAGCATCTACAAAGTCGTCTCTTCTTACTCGTGTGCCTCTTCGATCGGAAGAACCATCCAAATGAGAGACCCCAGTGTGTCCATGTTCTCGCACCATCGGATCACATCTGGGAGCACCTGGGCGTTTGGGACGCTGTTCCACGCCATTGTGAAACAGCCCGTCTCGTCAGCCTCCATCAGGTCGCTTACCGTTAGAACCCTGTCCGCCTTGCGAAGTGAAAGGTGGTGCTGGTAGCTTGCTCTCCATGACCGGTTCGTTCTCGCGTCCCAAAGATCTCTGGCAGATGGCAGAGGCGCTGATCGAAAATCGGCGCTTGAGCCAGTGGCTGAGGCTTGGCTATGGGGCTCGAGGACGCCTTCAAGAAGAATCTCGACCATGTGAAGAAGACAAATAACTCCAACAGCGTGGTCAGTACATGGAAAGCTCAAGTCTGGTCAGTTTGTTGGCCAAAATCACCGCCTCATGCTCTCTCGAAAGACCCAGTCACGTCGATCCGGGACGCCTTTGGACATGTCTGTCCGCCATTGATGGCTGCGAGAAATATCCGTAGAGAGACTCTGAGGCAGTTCATCAGCCATGCTCTTCAACTTGACAGCCAACGTCGCCTTCGCACAATGACCGTTTCGAGAAACGCAGCAGCGTCACCTATGTCCAAGGTTTCAGAGTACTCCGCCTGCATAAGCATGAAGATGGTTGCCGCTTGCAAAGTAGCAAGCCTTCGCTGCGAGTCGAGGTTGCGATACTGATGCCTTGTCAGCTATTTGACAACCACTAAAGGGTTGGAATTCGTGCGACCTCTCTGTTCAGCCGTCTCGCTCATCGCAAATCAACCTCCATACAAGGCTCGAGTTTGCTTTGGTTCTCGAGTAGAACAGTTGCACGAGGCTTCTGCAGATGGCTAACTCTTCGGGCAGACACTGATGGAAGCCCTTCTCCCCGCACTCAGCGGCCATTCGTTCGTCCATGTGGCAAGGAGCTTGAATAAAAGGTGGGAGCTGGTCGCCATCAATCATCATTCTGGGATAGCTGGTCATTTGGCCAACGATTATGGAGCTCAATATACATCCTCTGAAGACCCGTCGCTTTATAAGAGCGCGATGGCCGGGGCTGTGCTGAGAGCAGGTCCTTGATGCGTCCAAGCTTTGACTGGCAGTCGGGCTCTCGCTGGTGTCTTGGAGAAACCAAAGCGTTGAATTGCTTTGTTGTTCACCCAAATCCAAAGGCACAGTCTCCTCCGTTACTGCTTGTGAGATGGACGCCGGTCCTGACCAACCTTGCATGGCAGACGTCGCTCAGCACAGCGAGAGCAGATCGGGGAGACCTGGTTGCAGCGCGACTTGGATTCTCTGCAACGGACACATGACTTTTTCCGAGACAAAGGCATCTTGGTGTTGGAACTTCCCCGAGGGCAGCAGTGTGATCCTGAGTGACAAGGGGAGCCGTTCAGCTGCCAAGCCACTGTAGTTTCGAGCCTTAGAGGGATACGAGTCCTCCTACGCAGGTCACGTCGTCCTCAAACTCCGAGGAGTTCAGGTGGGCCAGCCTTCAGGAGTTGCAAACATTTGTCAGCTTATTATCACGTCTTCATTTCCACGCCGGAGTTTGACCCGCACCATCGGAATTCAAGTGGATTCGGACGGGCCGCACCGAACCCGGCGCGCGCCAGCTCCACTGGCGTTACGGCCCAATGCTGCTCCGATTTATCTGGCAGCGGAGCGTTTGGTCACGAACGAGATGGGGCAACTAAAAGAGTGATCAATTGAAACTGAACGCATGCGACGGAACCCCGTAGTGATTGTCCATGGCGTCATTACATGTAGACGCTCCAAGAGCGCATGTCGGTCCTGACTGAAGACATATAAAGCGGCTGGGTTGTAAGTTGTAAGAGCCCATCTCCAGCAATTGAAACGACATCATCACCTACGAAGACGATGGCTCCAATTCGTGTCGGTATTATCGGCCTCGCCGCCGAGGTCAACACTGTCGGGTATCGCAGTGGGCAATGGGGAGTCCAGCATCTCAACGCCATCATCAACTCCCCGCACTACCAAGTTGTCGCAGTTTGCAACTCCACGGCTGAATCGGCCTCCAAGGCCATCGACATTCACAAGCTGGGCCCCAATGTCAGGGCTTACGGCTCTGCTGAGGAAATGTCAGCGACCTCCGACTTGGATCTAGTCGCCATCTCGATTCACGTCGATAAGCACCTTTCCGTCGCGCAATCGGCTCTCCTTCACAACAAGGACATCTATCTCGAGTTCCCAGTTGCGTCGAGCATCTCCCACGTCGAGGAGTTGGCACAGCTGGCCCAGGAGGCGGGCGTGAAGACAATCATTGGAACTCAGGCAGTTGCCGATCCGGCTTTGAGAAAAGTCAAGGCCTTACTCAAGGAAAAGGCTATTGGAGATATTGTTCACTCCAGTTTCACGGGTCATATTGCCATGTTCACGGCTGATGGCTGGTCTGAAACTTTCAAAACCTTCCTGGATCTGGAAAGTGGGATTAGCCGGGTCAACATCGCCTTCGGACACCGTGAGTCTTCAAATTCTTCTGGCGATGAACATCACGCTAATGTCTCTCAGCTCTAGCGGCTTACATCGATACTCTGGGGGAGTTGGATACGGTTCAGAGCATCTATAAGATCCAAGACAAGACGACAAAGATTTCAGACGATTCCGACAACATCGTTGACCCCGCTTACAAGGTCACCGACCCGGATACAATTCTCTTCCAAGGCGTTCACGCCTCCGGCGCCACATCTTCGTTTACTCTTCGAACCTCTCGCTCTCCCGTCGAGGATGTGGGCTTTCGCTGGCTCATTTCGGGCACTGTGGGTGAGATTGAGCTTACGACTAAGCCAGGGTTCATCCAAAATGGTCACTTGGACGAAAAGATTCGTATGATGAAGTGGGGTGCCGACACTGAAACGGTCGAGTTTGGTAAAGGGGAGGAGGCGCATATCGCCGCTGTACCGCAGCCAGCCCGCGATATCGCGAGGGCGTACGAGGCATTTGCCAAAGGGGACGAGGATGGTTACATTACGATTGAGAAAGCACTAAAGCTTCATCAGCTTCTGATAGGATCACAACGGCAGCTCAGTGGGCTCCGTGAGGCAGCAGAGGATAAGTGCGAGCCTTGGAACTTTCAATTTAGCAAAACCTTCCAGATATCTCCGTCACTCAAGGTTGTGCCTGGCGTCTAGTCTAGCCCCATTGTTGGTCTTCTGGTCTGTATGCCGCAATCTCTGAGACTCTCAGCAACCACCTGTTCAGGCCAAGTCAATCGTGGCAGCTCTCGAGAAGTGCCTCTAGTTCAATTGGTACCTTACAACGACGAAGTATGATCGACTGCTGGGATTGAATGCCATGAATTAGACCAATAGGAGGAGGCGTGACCAGGTAGACAGTGAGACACGATGAGCAAGGATGTTATTCAGCTCTCAGCATCATCTGCATGCAGCTGTCACACGTGACAATTACGAGTAGCAGGCATCGCCATGTATCCGGACGTCCATACACATAAGGTACTCCGTCACATACCGCTTTCTCCCCGGGTATTTTGCATGGTGCAGCCTATGACCAGGGTCTCGATCAACTCTAGCGCAAAGCCTCAAGTAATCGGCTACATTCAGGAACCGCCCTAGGCCCGTTGTCAACGCCACCGAGAATGGATTTGTCATCTGACTACATGTAACGTTCATGAACTCCTGCGCATGATGTATTAAGTAACCGTCTTTGCGCAATACAAGGCTCAGAAATTCTCCATGAGTATCCGATCAGCATGTCAAACCAAGTGCCAACTACCATTCATCGGCCCCATGCGGTGACCTACGATCTGAGCTCAGCCAACCGGGTCAAAATCACCCTTCCACCGGGTTCGTCCTGGACGAGCGGATTGCATTGGCATGAGAGTCACACGGAATATCTCCAGGTGATACGCGGCAGCATCAAGGTGCGACTGGGCGACTCCGCGCAGACGATATCTGCGACCGCAGACAGCCAGCCTGAGCTCCGCGTCGACCGCTTTGTCTGGCATGAGTGGCAGGCCGCAGATGGACATGAAGCCTTGGTAGTTGAACGGACGGATCCAGCCGATGGTGAAAAGGCGCTCTTCTTCTGGAATCTCAACGGAGTGATTCTGGGTGCGCCAAAGCTGCTGCAAGACCCGTCTTCGGCCCTGGCAAGGTGTCCGCAGATGCTTCGTGGCCTCGCGCTGGACTCTTGGATCACGCTCAACCTCTTCGTCATATTCTACCATCTAGACAATATCCCGGTCTTCCTTAACTCTCCGGACCTGCTTCGCCATGCTGGATCCCACCAAAGCGGTGTCGTCTTGCAAAGAGTGTTGAAGGCGGTAGATTGGGCGGTGTCAAACTTCATTCTGCGCCTTGCCTCCTTGCTAGGACGGGTCCTCGGGTTTTCTGCCGTCAGACTGGAGTATACCCCTGGACCTGCGTACGCGGCTTGGAGGGCGAAGAAGCAGTCTCAAAAACCCAAAGAGCTGTAATGAAAGGTCGTTGGCCATGACAACAAGTCAAATTGATGTACTCGCAATGCTCCACATGAAATCCGGCATGATCGTCAAGCGGCATGCCGCGGGAGCCTTTCAAGACCACGATGGGCTAATCAGGCAAGATGTCAAGATGATCTGCAGAGACTTGCATCGGTGAATTGAGTTCGAAACAGATTCGGTCGGTAGAGGGGACTTTGGGGCCTGGCTTCGCTGCATCGTCGTGTTGCGAGAGGACAAGCCTCGACTTGCACTTACATGCTCCTGTAGCTACTGAAACAGTCAACAGCGTCGTCTAATTGAATTCTTGCAACTGCGGGCTTTTAAAGCACTATTTCATTTGGTCTTGGTCTTAAGGACATCTGACAAAGAGCGGCGTGTTCCGGGCCCCTGCTTCAAGCCGTTGCGCCCCTTTTCAGACTTGTCGCGCATCAGTCTTCCTCCAACACCTTTCCATAAGCCGTTTCTCCAGCTGCCTAACCTATCGAAGGTGATCTCCGGCTAGAGGGGTTGCTTGGTGTATTGACGCGGACGTTGGATACCAAGGCCGTCTCATCGTGACCAAGTGAGTCAAGTTCAGAATCATCAGCCTGCTTTCCCCTCGTGGTATTGATTTGGAAAGACCGCGTCATCATGATCTCGCCACGCGTCGACTGGCTTTGTTGTTGCATGTAGTAAGATGAGCCACGACCGCGTCGAACAAAGAGAGCATTGACGGCTGTTGAGAGATGGTAGGTTAGCCGTTGGCCCTTCAAATCTACATTCGGCACTTACAAGGTAGGCATGAGCAGATGAGACCTATTCCAACCTCGGCATTGCTGGTACTGTTAGCTTCGATCTGTATTGTACAATGCAGAAAGATATAACATCAACTCACCCTGAAAGGACGACCTTGATAAAGAATACGGACTGGTTCGGGGAGTTGCCTTCTTGGAGCACAAGAGCTAGGCGATAAATCGAAAAGGCAGTGGCTACACCGCCTGCAGCTAAAAGACCAATCACGCGTAGTCTCTTTCTCCTTGGGAGTTGCAAAGACCATGTGAGAGGCACGGGCAGCAGCAAAATCACCAAGTCGCTGATGACGCTAATGATTGAATCTGCGATGATGATGGCTCGCTGATCAAGGCATTTATCCTTTTCTCCTTTCCAGTAGGCGCTGATGGGCCAGCAGATGAAGAGTTTGATGAACCAGCCCGAGACGTAGTACAAGACCAGCATGCCAATGAAGACGTACACGCCGATCAGGGTCTTCTTATGCACGGCGCCAAAGACTTTGGTGATTATAGTCAGCAGAGCAAGCTTGACCGTCAATGCGCAGGGACCATAGAGTAAAGTTGCTGCGAATCCGGTCTGCATACGGTCATCATCAGCAAAGATGGTACAGCAAAGATACTCCAGTCGCGTGGCAGCGTGCTCACCTGGAAGAAGGGTTCAATCTCCTCTTTCCGAATGTCCCATATATTCAGGCCCCCGCCGTGAGAACTAGCTGGCCAGTAATGTCAGCGTTCAGCCCGAGTTTCAATGTCTGTCGTCTGGCGATTTACCAACGCAGGCTGTGATGCAATAAGCTATCATGAGGAACTGCGAACCAGTGAGCCAAAGTCAGGACGCGAGGCAAAGATATGTAGCCACTGTATCGAGTCAGTTCCTGGCTGAAAGTATTGCTGCGTGTCGACCACTCACAGTCATCCCATGTGAAGCCTCCGCCGAGAACCTTGGACTTCCCGTAGTAACGCAGTCCGACAAAGACAGTCGAGAAAAGGATTGTCAACCCTTGGGTAACGTAATTACATGTTCTCAGCACATCCTCAGGGTTGTCGACATTGGCCTGAACCCCCGGCGGGGGCGCCGCGGCACCTGGATAGCTCATGACCGCCAACGAGTCACTGCCGACCTAGTGACGCCAAACAGAGGGATCGGCCTGGCATGTAGCAAAGAGGACCCGATCGTCGAAATGCCGGCGGTGGGCGGGCTGCTCCTTGAACACCTGCAGGGACTGCTTGGCCGGCTTGGAGTTGTCTCGATTTTCCCAAGGACTCAAGATACAGCCTCGGGTGTGAAGAAAAGGGAGCTTGATCCTTGGAATTATGGGCATCCTACGGAGTAATAAGACCCTTCAGCAGTACGTTGCAGCCAAACAGGGGACGGCGGGTTCCGGTGTTTGGTCGAGGACCTGGAATATGGTCCCCGCCCCCCTTAGTGGATCGCCGTATTACTTGTAGGATTGTCCGATACGAAATGCCTACTCTGATCTGCAGACTTGACGCTTCAACTGCTGGCTGGACGGTGTTGTGCGGCTCCATCATCAAACGGGTATCGTACGTGCAACGTCTTGCATTTGGACAATAGACATCTGCAATAGTGTTGCAATCCTGTTTAGAGTTCAGCCTGAAGCGACTACCCGCATGTATTCGCGCCGAGGGCCTTGCCTTGACGTATAACCCACTGCATGGAGCAACTCCCGAGATTCTACTCCGTAGCGGTATCTGATCTGCACGGGACTCGGCAACCCCACTCAGCGTCAAAAGAGCTGCTCTGAACCTTGCAAAAAGTAGCCCGAATTGACATAGTCGGAGAGGCATCCTTGTTGCTGAAATTTTTGCAACCCTGCTTCCGCGGGTCTGCGTAGAACCAACAGCGAATGACGTATCACTTCAGTGCCCTGTTACTGGGAACATGGCTGCTCGTCCAATATACTCCGGTCACCAGAGCCCCATTTTTGCAGACGATTTCGGCTTCATGTGACGCTGGGGAGTGAGACAAATACCTCCTTAGTGTTGGTGGCTTACCCGACCCCTTCCCTCCTTTACTTTTCGCATCTCTGCGAGCACCCGTAGGCTACTTGACTAGTGTTTGTGATGCTTCTCATCGTCTCTAGTGAGTGCTAGTCGTGTGCGACGTGGGTACAAGTATTTACAAAGGCCTAGACGCAATTTCACTGGGCATCTACAATTCCACAATCTGAAAGGCAGGCCAATCACCAGTGTTGGCAGCTGCTGTCTGAAGATCTCCGGGTGCAACAACCCTGCAAAACGTCACGGAGCAAATTTCTCGACGGACATCATGGGCGAACTAGTCAACGTTGGCTTCGAGTCCAAGCTTTTTCAGCCGTTGAGCATTGCCAATGGCAAGATCAAGCTCAAGCACAGAGTCGTCCATGCGCCGTTGACGAGGAACCGCGGGACGCCGGTGAATGCAAACTCCACGGCGGATAGTCCAAACAGGACTTGGATACCCAACGACCTGATTGCCCAGTATTACGCCCAACGAGCCACCGATGGCGGGCTGCTCATCTCGGAAAGCATTCCGCCGTCACTCGAGGTAATCTGACGCCCCGACGTCCCCAGTTTGACAAACAGAACGCTCAGACTCTTTAGGGCAACGGTATGCCAGGCGTACCCGGCATCTTTCTGAAAGAGCAAGCGCAGGGTTGGAGCAAGGTGGTCGACGCCGTCCACGAAAAGGGGGGATACATTTACGCCCAGCTCTGGCACTCTGGCCGGGCCAACATACCGCAGCTAACTGGCACCCCAACCGTGGCCCCCAGCAACGTGGCGTGGGACGATCCCAACGAATGCTTTGCATATCCTGCCCCCCACAGCGCCACGCCTGTCAAGCTGGCCGACCATCCCCCAATCGAGCTCACGGTCGAACACATACGAAAGACTATCGGAGATTACTGCCATGCCGCCAAGGCAGCAATGGGCGTTGGCTTCGATGGCGTGGAGCTTCACGGCGGCAATGGATACCTGCCCGAGCAATTTCTGAGCTCCAATTCTAACCAGCGTAACGACGCGTACGGCGGGACGCCCGAAAAGCGATGCAGGTTCGTCATGGAGCTGATGGATGAGCTGGCAAAGGCGGTTGGAGAGGACAACTTGGCCATCCGACTGAGCCCCTTTGGTCTGTACAACCAGGCACGAGGCGAGCAACGCCTCGAAACGTGGAGCCATCTTTCTCGCGAGTTGAAACAGAAACTTCCGCGTCTGTCCTACGTCAGCTTCATTGAACCGCGATACGAGCAAGTCTTCTCCGAGGCTGAGAAGCAAAAGTTCTTGAACTCGTGGGGTCTCTCAACGGTGGATCTGACAGCTTTCCGCGATATTTGGGGGAACACGCCGTTCTTTTCCGCCGGCGGATTTGACGACAAGAACTCTTGGGGGCTCATCGAGAGCGGGAGATACGATGCTCTGTTGTTCGGGCGATACTTTGTCAGCAACCCGGACCTCGTACAGAGACTTCGCAATGGCTGGCCACTTGCTCCCTACGAGAGGTCCCGCTTTTACGGTCCATTTGAGGACTCGACCATAGGATACACTGACTACCCAGCTTATGGCAAGGGAAGTGTGTAGTATGATGGGCATAGTAGGCTTGGCTATTGGTGATGCGCTCCATAGTACGAAGGGTCCACGTTGATGAGCCGTGTAAATTGAATAAGAAAGGGTCAACGAGAGGGTAAAATCTTGGGAAGGGTTTGAAACACATCCAACGCAAATGTCCATCTCTTGCGAATGCTGGCGAACAATAGACGCAAGGGTCCTGCCTGCGACTAATTACCGGTATGGCGGACTGTGGCGCACCCATGGTGTCACCGCATGACAGGTTGCATGCCCGCCTTGTCAATCTCCACTACGGCCATCCTTGTCCCGGCCCGGCCGCCCGGGTAGCAGCTCGTGCAAAAGTCCGTACATCGTATCTCGCCTCTTCCAGTCAATCCCGTTGCCGCTGCCTCACTCAACGGGGGACCCTCCCAGCGGGACGACATCCAGTCTCGTGGATGATTTGCTGCACGAAACCATCGCGACGGCCCTCGTTTTCCGTAATTGTTCTAGTAACCCAGCCAATAGAGAAAACGGAATGTTGCCGAGGTGCGCAAGTCTTTCGAGACACCAGACATCGGCGCTTTTGTCCTTGAGCCCGCTTCAACACGGGGCTTATAAAGTCTAAATCAAAGGCGGGGAGGACTCTCTAGATGTACGCCAAGGCGGATGCGAAAAGGATTCGCGCGGAGGATTTGCGCGGGGAACGAGTCTACTCTTCATGCTAAGAGCGTTGCCTGGTGATATCGGGCCCGCCGCGCGGAAACTGTACTAATAATGGTACGACTTTCGCAGGACCAGGCCTGACGTTCTGCTCATGAGAGACGTCTACTTTTGGCATCCCGGTTGTATCTCTTGGTGCCCAGCTTCGTGAGGTCCTCGAGCGAGGTGAAGCACGGCGCAGACCGAGACTGTCCGCGGAAATCCTCAAACGAATACCCCATATGGTATGTCGAAGCAAGGAAACATGAGTGTTTCGGCGTTTTCATTTAAAGAAATGGACCTCTCTTCCAACTCGTAAATGCACGTTTCCCCATCTCTTTCCCGTCAGACTCGCAACAGCACATAGACTGACCCTGTGACTGGTGTCCCAGCCGTCTTCAGCCAAGGAACAGCATCATAATCATCACCTCCGCTCTGGCCGACACTGGAAATGACGCCCTATAATCAAGTCCTCATATTATGCCTATTCGCCATCGGCGTTCTTAGCACAGCAACCAGCGATTCTGGTCGCGTGAACATTGCAAACGCAGTTCGCAACAGTCCCGCTGCACAGGCCATCATCGCGCAGCTTAAAGGATCCATTCTAAGCTACGAGCCGCCTCGCGCAGATAGTCGACTTTTGTTCTCGCAAGGTGGCCTCTCCTCAATATTCTGCTATTACAAACGACGGATGCTCATGACGAAGAGCGAGGGCATTGAAATTGACATCGTCGCGACCGAAGACCAGCAGCTTGTGAGCGGGTCAAGCCCCGCGACCATCGACATCACGCGTTCAACTGCAAAGGTCGACACGTCATCCACGGGATGGAGGCTTGACGGCTCCGAGACTGTCGGGGCCGAAGCTGTTATTCAAGCTGGCTTTCTCGGGTTCGGCGGATCCGCAGCCTTGAGCGGCAGCATGACCCGCTCGCGAGAGCAAAGCGGCGAGGGCAGTCGGCAAACCGAGTTGCGAGAAGACGTCAGCACAACCTTTGAGTGTCCGCCAAGAACCATTTGCACTGTTCAGACTTGGACGTACAATGCAAGGGTAAAGGGCACGTGCCCAGTGGTGCCAATGGCCGATGCCGCGTGCCTGAGCAGCTGGGTCTTTCCTCATGGGAGTAATTCTTTCTTCGAAGACTTGAGGCAAAGGGGTTTTGTGCGAGGCAATCTCTCGCTCCCTTCCGTCAACGAGCAAGTCTCGACGTGGTCCCTGCTTGGGTCGGGCTTTTATACCATGACGATGAAGAATGGCTCAGCAGCTGGCAAGGTTCTGCCGGCCAGGTTTTCAGACGGCGTCTGGTGGCCTTCGGATGACTACAAGATCATTTACAAAGCTGACAAGCCGTGCGAGCTGAGATCTCCACTGTACGTGAGCGATGGGAGGCCTAAAAGGACGCAAGTCCTCATTGAACAGCCCCTTCCTCCTCCGAGGGCCATCACTACTGGAGCTTTAGTTGGGCGTGAGGAGATCGGCATCAAGGTGACGATCATCCGGAGTATTGTTGACTAGCCTTCGGGAGGTTGCCGAGATCTAATCAGCAAAGTATTCAGTACAAGGAACCGCGGCAGACTGACGTCGCTTTGCACCGTGGTTCAGCAAGACCATGCTAGCTACTGCTGTACGCCTCGAGTGTAATAAGACGCCTTCGATTGTAACTTGTAGCATTCTCAAAGCGCTCTTTGCCAATCTTCCGCCGTTGTCACCATGGTCATTGGAAATTGGCAAGGCAAGCACCTTGCGATCGATTGCATCGTCGTAAGCAAACGTCTTGTTTGAATGAACTTGACCCAGATTCAAACTTGACGAATCCACAACCAGTAAGCTAATCTTTCCGAGGCCAAGCCGCCACATACGGTGTACTGAGCGCTGTACTGCAATCGCCCGTATGCAGACTTCCATTGATTCAGCTAAGCAAACAGTTTCTACGCCTCCAGGAGGATCCAGGCCTGCGGCCTCTGCTCTTGTCCCGGGCTCTATCACGCTGACCTCCCAAGAACTTGCGATTTTTGCATCGAGAATCCGCCTTGACCTGCTCCTCGGGCTCCCCTTCTCGGTCCTGCCCTTTCGTCTCCCGCACATTGATCTGATACCTATGGAGTCGCTTGAGCTGGTCGAATGTCTCGACGTGATTGTTTCCAAAGTCGGCGATGGAAAGTTTCTGCGGCACAGGCATTTCCTCCTGGGTCCGGATCTGTAATGCGGTGACCATTGTGCCTGTTCGTCCATGCCCGTAACCGCACCACACCAGCGTACCCGAGCGATGCTTTTTGAAGGCTTCGTACCCCTGGCTGAGGTCCTCTTCTGTAGGCGTGCGGTAGTCCCCGATCGGCAATGGCTCATAGGCTATACCTGCATCCTGCAAACCCTTCGTCATGGCCTTGTCCTTCGCCTGCTGGTTTAGGCTAATGACGAGCGTTATGCCATTTTCTTTGAGAAACTCGATCGATTCGGGTGTCAGTCTCTGATCCGAGTCTCTGTTGCTGTAGTGAGGCGCAGAGCTCCTAAACAGTCTGTCGGTCGGCTTGAGAAAGTTGGTCACTTTTTCGAACCTACGGAAGCCAGATGGTGTCTCCTCCTCCTCCTCCTCATCATCGGCTCGATGGAAGATGGGCGGGGAATCGTATGCGGACCGATCGAGTGCACTTGACAGAGAGCTTGGGTTGCTTTGCTCCACTGCAGGCGGTTGAGGCCATGTAGTAAGTCTTGAGGAAGGACTACGTAGGGCAAGGGCGACAGTCCCGAGTACAAGCGTAGCTGTCTCGAGCAGTTTCATCGTCGAGACTCTGGTAAAACAAAGGTAACAAAGTACAGCAAGAGGATCTTGGGATTTAGGCTGCCAATCACTTTACCTTTGGCCAGCTCTATCACCATGTCCATCTCATGCACCGCGTTGCATCTTTTATATTCGGATGCTCCGGTTGGAGTGACGGGATTTGCTCGAACAAAACGCCAATATGTTGTACTGCAGCAAGTGGTGCAACTTGATCCGCTTCCTCGTAATGTCACCCGAATATGGCCATTGCGTTAAGAGGATCATTGTTGCTATTGACCAGCATGCGAGGCAGCCCCACTGCCCTGTCCGCCGCCACGCACATCTCACATTACCAAATAGTTTCTTACATGCTAGTCTCGATGAGATAGCCGCCATCCACCGCTACCGTCTGGCCGTTCAGGTACTGGCACGACACGGCAAACAAGACGGCCTGCGCCATGTCCTCCTCGCGGCCCGGCCGCCCCGCCGGCACCTTGTGGCTAAAGTCCTCGCTCCGAATCTTGCTCTTCTGGTCGCCACCACTCTCGCCCGTCGTCATCTCACTCGGGAACACGCCCGGCGCAATGCCGTTGATCCTGATGGGAAAGTTATTGTCCGACGCCACCTCGGCGGCCAGCATCTTGGTCAGGTGGATCGCCGCCGCCTTGCTCGCGTTGTACGCATAGTGAGACTGGCTGCTCTTGATCAAGCCCGAGATGGAGCTGATGAAGAGCACGGTCGACGAGAAGCCGTGCTGCTTCTCGCTCGCCTTTTGTAGCAGGGGGAGGAACTTTGCCGACACGAAATAGCACGAGGTGACGTTTGTGTTGAAGGTGCCGCTCCAGTCGTCGTAGGAGCTGCCGTCGTAGAGGTTCCGCGACAACTCCTCCGTCGTCTGCGTCTGCGTCTCCACCTTTGCGCTCGAGACGCCGGCGTTGTTGACGAGGATGTCGAGGTGGGCCTCGCGCTCGCTGAATGCCTTGTGCAGGGCCTCGACGCCGGCCTTGTTGCCCACGTCGGCCTGCAGCGCGACGATGTCGCCGGCGCCCGACTTGCCGTACTGGGACACGACGCGATCGAGCTTCTCCTTGGTGCGGCCCGAAATGTACACTTTGGCGCCGTTGGCAGCGAGCGTCTGCGCCACCATCAACCCAATGCCGGAGCCGCCGCCTGCATGTGTCAGCGCCATTGATGAGGCATGGGCGTCGTTCCGGGAGAGTTACCGGTGACGAGGGCAACCTTGCCCGAGAGATCAAACAAGTCGTTGCGGTGAAAGGGGTTCTTGACGTTGGGCGCCATGGTCAGTCTTCTGAGGTCGTTGCTCAGGTCAATTCGAACAATCGGGGCACGAGGTCTTGCTATTGGTGCAAAAGGGTGAGGATGATGAGTTTGCAGTGCAAGTCGACGTCTACAGTATCCCAGCATGCCTAGATTGATTCAATCGCAATGGGAATTTCCGCAGCTTGTCTGCGCGAGCAGTACTTATAGCTGGCCTCTCTCTCCCTCTCCCTCGGCAGACGCCCATGACGCTGCAGTGAATGACGTCTACGCCCCTTGCGTTGGGCGTCTAACCGTCATCGCCTCGATGCCGTCACCCCTCCATCACCCTGAATAGGCGCAGGAACCGCTCCGGCTCCCCTGCCGATCATCGGAGAAAGTGGTCCGCGACTGTGTCTCTCAACCTTGGCTTACTCCATTCCCTACTCTCGTCGTCAAGCTCGAGAGGCAGCGTGCACTGGATGGGGGTGACCATTGGGCCCCCTGTGACGGATCCGTGGGCGCATGTGATGCTATAGGACAATCCTGGCAATACAAAGTGCGCGAATGTTCAAGATGCTTTGGCAATTGGTCGCAGTCCGACACGGGCTATAAAAGCACGACATCAACAGTCAGCACGCAGAGGGCGGCGGGGCCAATTCACCAGGTCGTTGAGCATCGACAATGGATTCCAAGACCATGTCGAGCCTTTACTCGCGCTTGCTTCGTGCGCAGTCGTCCCATCTACACATACATCATGCCCGCGTACAAGATGCATTCTCCTCTCTCTGCCTCATCGCACCTCGATATGCTGCACCGCGCTCAACCACTTCTGCTCCTCCGCCCTGTTACCGTTAGCATTACCGCCATGCAAAGAGCATAAGCCACCACGGGTAGACGCAAAACTCACTTGTCAAACTTGAGCAGCTTCCCCAGCACCGGCACCAGCTGCGCGCGCAGCCGCCCGTCCTTTTGCTCCAGGAACTGCAGCAGAATCGTCTTGAGGTACATCGTCTCCGACGCCCCGCCTCCTCCGTTGGCGCCGCTGCGCGTCGAGTCCATCGACGTGCGTGTCGGCGAGCCCTTTGCCTGCTGCTGCTGCTGCTGCTGCTGCTGCTGCGCTTGCGCCGCCTTGAGGTCTCGCGCAATCTTCTCGTACCGCTGCCGCGAGTCGTCGAGCATGCGCCGCAGGTCCGTCCGCTGCTTCTCCTTGTCGCGCAGCTGCTTCTCCGAGGCGTCGAGCGCCGACCGCAGCTGCGAGACCGTCGTGCGCATCTCCTCCGTCTCGGCTTCGGCCTTGGCCTCGACCGCCTCGAGCTCGTCTCTCCTGCGCTTCCACTCGCCCTGTCGCTCCTCGAGGTCGTCTCGCTCGTGGCCCAGCGTCTTGACCTCGCGCTCCAGGTCCCGCATCTTCTGCTTCAGCTCCTCAGTCTCCCGGGCTTTCCTCCGCGTCAGCGCGCTCGACTCGTCCTCGATCCGCTCCCGCTCTTCAATGGCCGCCTCCATGCGGCCCCTCATGTCCCTGACCTTGCTGTCCGCGCGCTCGTCCACGTCGGCCAGCAGCCGTCGCATCGTCTCCCCTTCTCTGGTGCGCTCCTGCATCAGTCGCTGGACCTCGGCTAGCTCCTCCTCGAGCGCCTCGGCCTGCGACTTGGATTCCTTGAGCTGAGTCGACATCTCGGCCGTCTGGTCGCGCATACTGCTCAGCAGTCCTTGCGCATTGGCGTACTGTTGGGCCTTGAACTCGGCCTCCTCTAGTGCCGCCGTCTTTTCGCGCCTCATCTTGTGAACCTGCTCCTCCAGCTCCTTGACTCGTGGTCGTAGCTTGTTGACTTCGTCCTGCACCCTTTGCAGCTCCCGCTCGAGCTTCTCGGCCTTGGCGCTCAGCTCCACCTTGTCAGCCTCTGCGCGTCGCAGGCTGCGCTCTGCCGTTCGCTTGTCCTCGTCCGCTTGCTGCTTGGTCGTGCCCTCGGTCTTGAGCTTCTCCGAAAGAGCCTTCAGTTCAGACTCGCGATCCGCCGAGAGCTGCTGGGCCTGAGCCACGTCTCGCTTGAGGTCCTTTTCCCTCTTTCCCACGTCCTTGAGCTCCTTGACTCTGGTGGCGAGCTCCTCTTTGACATTCTTGAGCTCGGCAGACTCTTGCCGGAGAGTCTTGAGCTCCGGCTGTGCCTTTTGTAGCACCTCGCGCAGCTCCGACAGGTCCTTGAAACGGTTCTGCGCCAGCTGCTGCGCGGCACCAAGGTCCGACTGCAGTGTCGCTGATTTGTCTCGGAGGTCATCGTACTCCTTCTGTAGAGAGTCCATGTCGCTCTGCAGCTTGGTGCTCGCGGCAGCGTCTGACGACGACGAGCCCATCTGCTCCTCCAGCTCGGCAATTTGCTTGCGCAGAGAGGCCCTCTCCTGCTCCAACTCCTTGATCTTCTCCTTGGCTTCCACGTGATCCTGACCAATGTTGATTAGGTTCTCCTGCATCGTTTCAACCTCCTCGCGCAGGTCCTCCTCCGTCTTGCGCTTCTTGGACAGTCGCTCAACGTGGCTGTCCTTGTCTTTGACTTGCTCCTTGAGCTTGCAAATCTCGGCTTCCAGAGCTTCCCTGGCAGGTGCATCAACCGTAGTAGCCGCCGCTTGCCCCGGAACCTCACTGAGAGTTTCCTCCGCAGCTGGTGTTGCGGCAGCGCCGGTAGCGCCTCCCTTGCCCTTCTTTTTCTTATTCTTCTTCTTCGAGGCGCCACCAGATGGCGCGGAAGCAGATTCGGCGGGTTTTTCGGTGGGCGTCGTTGTAGGCGCGGGTGTTTCAACCTTTTTGGAGAGCGCCTCAATCTTGCCTAGAGCCTCAGCCTTTCCCTTCTTCAGGCCCTCGATCTGGGTGTTCAGGTCATCGATGAGCTTCTTCGAGAAAGTCTTGGCAGCGTTTGCCTTTTTGAGCTCGGCATCCAACTCAGCTGTTCGCTTGTCGGATTGCTCCGCCTGCTGTACCTTTTCCTCGAGCTCCTTCAGCAGAGTCTGCGCCTTGTCATGCCGCTCAGTGAGGCTCGCAATCTCCGCGTTGCGCGCATCCAACTGCGTCTGCAGGGACTGCTTCGAGGCGGCAGAGTCACGGGACTCGCTCAGTTCCCTCGTAGCATTCTCTAGGCTCGTCACTAAACCGGCGCTGCTCTCTTTAACGACCGAAAGCTCCTTCTTGAGGCCCTCGACTTCGGACTTCAAGACTTCAATCTGCTCAGACTTCGCCGCAGAGTCCACTTGCAGCTGCGGAATCTCTTCGTCGTAAGAAAAGAACTCCTCGCCCTCTGAGCTGTCCTTGGGGGCGCCTTGGGTCTTTTGCTTCGGCGAGAACATGCCAGTGACAGATGACACCGGCGACTTGATCTTTTCAGAAGTCTGCTCATCATCCGCAGCCTCGGGGGCAATCTTGGGCGTATCGGCGTCTTCCATTACAGCATCGGCGGGCTTGCTCGCCTTGGCCGCATTGAGCTCCTCCTGCAGCTTCCTCAGCTGTTCCAGAGTGTCGTAGTGCTTCTTTTTGAAGTCTTCCTTGTCCGCCGAGACCTTCTTCAGCTCCTCCATGACCATGTCGCCCCGCAAGTTCAGCTGGTTCAGGTACTCGACCAAGGCCTCCGGGTCGCCGATGGACGTGAGCGGGGTGTTCTCGCGGAGCGTCTTCTCAAACGGCTCGATGGCGGTCGCGCGCTTGTGAGCGACTCTGTAGGAGCGGAGCAGTTCTGTGCAGACGGTTCAGCGGTCTAATCAATGCGAGCGGCGATGTGTCGCGGCATCTCACCTGGATATGTCGCTTCCAGCTTCTCCAGCTTGCGCAAGCGTTGCTTGACCTCTAGCGACAGCGCAGGCGTCGACTTGGCGTCTTCTCCATTGGTCTTGGTCTTCCCATCCTCGTCGTTGGCCTTGGCTTCGCTGCTCCCCCGCTTCTCGCCGTTGCTCAGCGTCCCCGCGGCGCCATCCTTCTCAGGGGGCGGCGGCTTGGGCGTCGCAGCCCGACTCGGGTCGTCGCTGTCGTCAATCACGAATGCCGCCTCGAATACGGCAGGGTCGGGGTTCGGCGCGGCGTCGGCGATGTCTGTAGACGGCTTCTTGGCCCGTGGCCGCTTGCTAGTTGCGCCGCCCCGAGACGACGTCGAGACGGATCTCGAGGGCGTCGCGCCGTCAGTGACGATATTTGTCTGCCGGGCCTGCTCCTCTGCTGTGGTCCGGTCGATGGCACCTCGTATTCTCTGTGTATAGCACGACATGTCAGCAAGGCGGTGGGCTTCAGAGCAGGCACTGGGCGCATGCCATAGCGACTGACTTGAAACATGGTGACTGTCTCCCACGGCCCTCGGCAGGTCGTTTACAACGCCTCTGCTGCGCTCGCATATAGGACAGCGTCGCATAGAAGAAACATGTGAAGGAGGCGGAACTGTGAACGAAAGGCCAAGCCTGCAGCTGCGACGGGGCTTTTGTCGCGACGGCGGCAGAGAGACCGTGAGCAAGCAATCATGCGGGTGCTTTGGGGCGAGGATGCTGAATGCTGAGGTGGCTGCTGCATGGCCTCTTTGCTGTGCTCGTACTCGCACGCCCCTGTCAGGCCGCTGTGGCTCGTGCGATGCCTGCCGCGGCTGGCCCAGCGGCAGCCACCCCCAATGAGGTCACCCGTCGTCTGCCTGCCCGCGTAGCCTACCTTGGAGCCTCCACCAAAAAGCTCCAGAGCTTCAGGTCATCCAACGCCAAGATCCATCCCACATCGAGCTTCCCTGCGGACCTCGTCGTTGGCATCCGAAGCCCGCACGTTTCCCCTGGCTGTGCTTCCCCGGCGCCAGCTCAGCAGCGCCCCTTCAACATCCTCTGCCCTGTGTGTCTACTTCTCCGCTCCGGGCCCAGGCGATCGCCCGCTGGCTGGCTTCGCCGAAATGGTGTCCTTTTGGCCCTGGAAGGTTCGTCGACCGCCCCAGCTTACTACCTCGGCTCACCTGGCCCAATCCACGACATGACTGACCACATAGGCAGGGCGACTCGTCCTCCACGGCGTCCTTTGAGAAGACGCTCTCGACGCTGTCCGTCAAGATTGCAGGTTCCCAATCCCGCCTCGAGCGCATGCGGTCGAGCGGCCGCCGTCTCAAGGTTCTCTCGACGCTGTACCTCTCCTTTGCCTACACCGTCTACGCCATCGTCGTGCTCCTAGTAGTGGGCTACAAGAACCTCGGCGCCACCGAGTGGACGGGCTTGGCCGGCGGTCCTGTCATGTACGTCTGCGCCATCCTGGTATTGGTAATGCTCGTTCGAGCATGGCCACCGAAGCTGATCGCCTTTTGTGCCCAGAATCTACGTGACGCGGACGCTGATAACTGCCTACTTCAACTTCCGCACCGAGAGCCTCGCGGCGCGACTAAAGGAGCAGCAGGAGGAGCGCGCCAAGACGATTCAGAAGCTGAAGGACGCGACCAAGTACGACTCCACCCTGGAGCTCATCGAAAGGTACGGCGGCGCAGAGGGCAAACCTCTGAACCCAAAAGACGGCGCAGGGGACAGCCAAGGGAAGACGTCAAAGGAGGGCCGCAGCGCAAAGAGCACTCCCAACCGAACAAGAATCTCGCCACCTGCGACTGCCAACATTCAGCGCCGCGATGCCGGTCCCGGGACTCCAGGAGCACCCAGCACGCCACAATCACACCAAGCGAGCCCTCGTCAACCGTCTCGACTATCTACAGACGCTCTCGACCCCGGCGCCGAGTTCGCCCCCAATGCCTTTTCCCATCCCCATCCTGCCCCTTCTGCTGCCGCGTCCTACAGCGTCCAACCCGCCCCAGAGTCTCACTGGTACGACCGCATCTTCGACGTCCTCCTCGGCGAGGACGAGACGGCGCCCAAGAACCGCATCGCCCTCGTTTGCCGTGCCTGCCGCCTCGTCAACGGCCAGGCGGCCCCTGGCACGAGGAGCCTGGCCGATGTCGGCGTCTGGCGCTGCATGGCCTGCGGTGCGGCCAATGGCGAGGCCGAGGACGAGGGCAAGCGCATCGTCAGGGAAGTGCTCGCGGCGGCAGATGACGACGAGGAGGCTGAGAAGCATCAGAGTCTGGCAACCGAGGATATCGTTGAGAAAGAAGATGCCAAGCAGGAGGTGCTAGACGGACCGGCTGCGGGTCTGAGAGCACGGCCCGGCAAGGGGGACAAGTGAACTCGGCAGATCGCAGAGCCACGTGGCAGTACTTATTTCTGAACTATCGCAATGACTTTGTGGCTCGAGCTAGACCGGGTGAACAAGATGGACGTTGCGAAAGCATCGGTTTAAGAATCAAAGGCGCAAGCGGGTTCTCCTGGCCAAGGTATGCCTTCCGAAACTATCATTGGCATAGTACAGGGTTCATCTTGAATGCGAGGCATGAACATCAGAGCCATCGCCAACCTTCAAGCAGCCAAGCAAAGGCAATCACAGAGAAGTAAAGCTCAACACCTACGCTCGCATTTTCAATTGTCTTGTGCAAAGTCTATCTATCATTCGTCCCATATCCGTGTCCTTTGTGGTCCGGCCGCATCCGCCATGCCGTCGTCGATCCCGTTCATGCCTTGAAGATTGAAACAAAACGGCGAGCAAGCACGCAAGCCACATACACTCCCATCACTTTCGCTGCTGAGCTACATATTTCTCCCCTCTCTCGGTAGCCAACGTATAAGAGGCAGCCACAACATGTACTGGTTTCGGTCATCCGGCTTCGGTCCTCGGTCTCTCTTGCGTCGGTACGGACGGAGAGAGGCTTAGAGCTGAACCCACTCGCTAGACAAACATCATTGCAAGCGCAACGACGTAGGCGACTTTCACAAGCCGCTTTTGGTGTAAACGCTGCCATCGTCCCTGAGCGTGCCAACCGCTCATCGCTTCCTTACTTCCGTCGCCCACCCGTCAATGCCCTCGCCTCTGCCGCCGACCTCGAGGCCGTCAATCTTGAGGCCCTTCATGCCAGGTGTGTCGTCCAACCAGTTATGCCCCGCCATTCCGCCAGCATTTGCCCGCTTCTCAGGCACCAGCTCCAGCATCGGCGTCAAGAAGGTTGCGATTCGTTTCCCTTCCTCATCCTTGAAATGATATTTTTCTCGTAGTACGTCGGGAAGGGCCCAGTGTCGCAGTCGGTGTATGTTACGCAGCTCGCCCTTGCGGTTGAAGATTTCCTGGCTCCACTTGCCACTCAGGCACAGCGATCGAGGGAACGGACCCAGCAGCTCGATGATCTGCGCAATATGATCGTCGTCCTTGCCATACTTTGTGCCGGACTGGGGGTCAAATAGGTAGTCGCCGGTGATGAGCTCGAAAACCTGGACAAGGTCGTTAGGGCTGGGTCAAAAGAGGGGCGGCATTTGGGAGTGCCGTGGGGAGCCGCGTACCATGGCAGCCATGCTCCAGACATCGGTGCTCGCACCCCATTTGGATCCGAGAATGACCTCGGGGGAGCGGTATTGCCTGGTCTGGATGTCGTTGGTGAAGTGGTGGTTTACCCAACACGCATTGCCCAAGTCTGCAATCTTGACGCTGATAACGTCAAAGGCATGCGCGTCTTCGGCCTTGCGTTTCTCGCCGGTCGAGGCCGAAGAGCCGTCCGCCTTGTCGAGGGAGATGCTAGATACTTCGCGAGTGAGGACATCCCTGTGCAGAGACGTAGACGTTAGCAACCTTGGACCGATGACCTCGCAATCCCATGCCGGTCAACGTACGCAGACTTTTCTCGCTGCTTTTGCGTCTCGTCGGCGGATAATGGGGACGAGGCCTTCATGCCGCCAGCTCCTGTTTCAGAAACGTCAGCTGGAACTGTGCGCAAGCAAACGACGGTCGCGGAGCGGACGCACCTTCGCTGAGGACTCCGGCAAGGCTGGGTCCCGATCCCACAGAGGGGAACAGGTTGTTGTGATTGAAATTGGCGTTGAGAGGTGAGGGCAGCGGCTGGCTACCGGTGATGAGCGTCCGTCTTCTCCGCCGGCCGTTGCGGTTGTTTTCCTTCTCTCCCGGTTCGTTCTTGACCACCTTTTTCACAATCTGCTCGACGTCGCCAATCTCGATCAGGACGTTCTCGGGCTTGAGGTCGGTATGGATGATGCCGCACTCGCGGTGAAGATAGTCGAGGCCGAGCAGGACCTGCTTGGTGATCTGCTTGACGAGGGGCATGGGAATGCCACGGTGGTTCCAGCGCTTGATCAGGCCGAGCAGGTTCTCGCCGAGGACCTCAAAGACCATGCAGACGTGGGTGCCATTGGGACCCTTGTGCTCAAACGAGTCGAGCAGGCTGACGACGTGCTTGCGGCCGGGGTGGTCGGGCTTGGCCTGGACGATTTTGCTAAGCAGCTTGATCTCGTCGATTGCCGTCTCGGTGTAGTGCGCAGCGGAACGCACGACCTTGAGGGCGACGTGCTTGCCATTGGTGTTGTCGCGCGAGAGCCAGACGGTGGAGAAGTGACCCCAGCCCAGCTTGCGCACGATTGTGTACTTGTTGTCTTTGAAGTTCTCGCCAATCGTGACGGGGTGGTAGCCGCCCTTGCAGTAGTCCTCGGAATCCTCCTCGTCGGCCGTGTTCTCGGCGGGGTCGTCGGCGACGGACGATGACGGTGACGGAGCCATTGCGCCCGACAGGTGATGCGATCTGCAAGCAATACAAAGACACGCGTTAGCGACGGCTGCTGCTGCGGCGGCGGCGGCGACGGCGACGAGGTCAGAGGCGATGGGGCGCGAATATGAAGAAGGGTGGTTGGTGGTGCTGGCTGTGACTGGCGGTGCTGGTGGGATGGCGGGGGGGCCGCCTAGAGGGGCACGGCAATTAGGGGACAGCAGAGCCAAGTGGGCGCTGGCGTCAAACGGCGATGGAGCATTCGGTCATGGCAACGGGGGGCAATAGGGGAGACGTCAAGGACATTGCGGGAGAGGGGGGCAAGGACCTGGACTTGAGGAAGCTCATCGTATCGACATTGGCTCGAGCCGCACCCGAGGCGGCCACCGGCAGAAACGGTGAAACGGCCAAGGAAGCTCCAAAAGCCCCGCGCGCGTCACTATCGAGGCCGCTGTGGGCGTGAGGGGCGTGAGGACGGTGCGGGACGGACGGGGACGAGATTAGACGCGAGGAGCGTGTTGTCGTTGGACATGGGGCAAAGAGTATCAATGTGTGTGCGTGAGCGAGGCAGCAAACCCAAGACCGGCAGGGTTGGTATCGGATCGGATTGTGAGAGCGGGACAGGACACCGGAGAGCCAGACGAGACAGAGTCAGGCTCACCACTCTCGTAGCTGTCCGTTGGCGGCCGGCATCTCCACTCTGCTGCTGCCAAAGAAAAAAGGTGGGAGGAGAAGCACGTTGGCGTCGGGTGTGTGTTGCGTAGATGCCCGACGGGTGGACGGATGGAGCTCTAGCTCCCCATGGCTAGCGCGCCAGGGCCCAGCGACCTCACCAGCACCAGCACCAGCACCAGCTTCGCAACCAGCAGCCCGGTGCAGCCAACGGTGCAAAGGCCGCACCAGCTCCAGCGCAGCGCGCGATTGGCATCGACAGCCGGACGCTGGGCGCCCCAGGCGGTGTCCGGACGGGGGCGGACGCTCGCTGTCAACTGGACACTTGCAGCTGACGGGGGGCCCCATTGTGTGCGGCCCGCCCTTCGTTGCCCCGCTGCAGCGCTCGCTGCACGTCGATGTTGCTGTGGACGACGGCGAGGCACAGACCTGCGGGGAGACACGACCTAGCTGCTGCTCATCTGTGCGCTGCAGACAGACGGAGTCAGGACCTAGCCGGGGCAGCGGTCAAGGCAAGGCAGTTCATGGCACGGCATGGCAAATCATGGGGCCGCGCGAAGACGTTTGGGGCATGGAAACACGGCGACACCCCGAGCGGCATCGAGGCTTCGCCTATCGGGAGGCCAAGGCGATCCGGCCGCAATGGAAGACGAGGGCGCTTCTGCTGGGCGCAGTGGTCCAGCCATCGGTGCAAAAAACGTGCATTGGTGAAGGGGAACAAGGCAGCATGGGAAAACAGAAATGGAGATGAGCTTACCCTGGCTGGCCTAGTCGTCCCTGCTCATCGTTGTCGTCGTCGTCATCGTCGTCCTGCAGTGGCTGGCCGCCCTCTGTGGTGATGATGGGCTTCAAGCCGTCCTTCTTGCGCTTCTTGGCCAAGAGGCTGCTGCCGTTGGAGTTCTCCCCCGACGCAAGCGACGGCTTTTGGCCCTCGGCCAGCTGGCTGCCGTTCATTTCTCGTCGCGATGCCGTCGCCGGGCTCTTATCAAGTTGCCGATGTCGTGGTCGTCGAGCGGTGGCAGGGGAAGCTTGTCGCAAAGCGGGCCCCAGGAGGTCCGAGATCAGCGTCACGATCCCGATCAGGGACCCAAAAAGATGTCGGTCGAGGTAGTAGACGATGGGCAGGAATCAGCAGTACAGAGCATCCGCCGTCTTCTTCGAGGGGCTCGGCAAGGGGTGTGTGCACGCCCGTTCGCGGCCGGTCGCTGGCGCCAGCTTCGATGGTGGGGAAGACTGCGGATGGAATTGGAGCAATGGGCCGTCGTGGGAGCGCGACCTTTTTCTGTTCGCAACGACACCGTCAGCTGCAGCCGCTCCATGGCAATGATCAACAAACAACCCAACACCAAAATGTGCAGTGTAGGGGTGCATATCAGCGAGGGAACTGCGGGCGCCACGATGAAGCTGAAGTAGACCGCATCTGCACTTGCGGAGGACGCCTCACATGTTCAGTCAGGTACGCGCCAGCAGTCTTGCCCAAGGCAACAAATAGGCTGCGCCGCGCTCGTCTGCCTGCCGTGCGACTGAAGTATAAGGCAGAGCTTCCGTGCGTTCGCGGCTAGACCGCAAGGTAGAGTAGGCAAACTCACCTGACAGCACGCCAGACGGTCCGGGCGATGGACAACTCAGAGCTGCCTAAGACCCTACTCGTTGGTAGATACCTAATTATCCAAGAGGCGGGCGCGCTACTTGACACCAGCAAAGCAAGATGTCGCAAAGACGGTTCTACAGCTGCGCCGAGAGCAGGGCGATCGGTGGGGGGGGAAATGAGGCTGCGTGATACGAAAGTGTAAGGAGATTGCAGCAATAAAATCAAGCTGTTCTTGCAAAGTGACGGGAGTCGCCTTTGGCGCCCATCCTCGTTCAAGGCACCTAGTGGCGGCAGCGGGTGCGGCGGCAAGCTACGGGCTCTCGATGACGGGTGGCGGCGACGGGTCTTGCACGGGACTGCGTCATGCTGCTCGGCGATATCTCACGCAAAGAGCATGATGCCATTCCTCCGCAACGCACGAGGCCGCTGCTCCATGGAAGGCGCCGCGAGGCCGGGCAAGCCATGGCGGCCGTCTACAGGTACTCGTTAGGTACGCTGCGCATCTTGCATGCTGCAAAGCATCGCCCCGTCGCCCCAATGTGCCTTGACTTGACTTGCAGGCCCCACGCGGACCCAGATCCGTTGACGTCAGAGGCCCGAGGAATCACAGGGGACCAGCACCGTTGCAGGGTCCTGGGCCCAACAAACCCCCCGAAGCTTCTGCTGATGTGCACCCGACCCGAGTCGAGCCCAAGCGCAAACGTCGGGTGTTTCTTGGCCTCTACCTCACGAGTCTAGCCATTGAATGCTCATCGCTGACGCTCAATGTCAGCCATTGGCCGTCGACCACAACGTCTGGGGGTTGAGGGGCTGCCAGCCCAGGAATTCTAATTGGGCTTGCTACGATCACATGGCCTCTTTACCACGGGGCTACATCTCCCCTACTGCCACAGCCAATCGATTCATCATGTCTTTTACTTGCAGCCAGCCATGTACTATCTGAAGCACTTTACTGCGTTGAGAGCATGCGACGACCAGTATTCAGCATGCGAACCGGCCTTGGGTCCCAGGATCCATGTATGCAGACGTCTTCCTGCTACTCTTCTCGAATATAAAGTCCACCCGTCCCTGGCTTGCGCACGTCGAGTTATGGTTCAACCGCAAGCTAGAAAATCCTTCCGATAATGCCAAACGCCGGACCCCCGAGGCGCGAATAGTCAACCACTTTGCCGCTGTGCAAAGAGACTTCCCAATCAGGCCCGCTTCTTGTTCTTCTGCGTCATCCTCCTAAATGCCTCCATGCCGCTTGCCCCCAAAGGACGATGGTCCTCGGCATGCGACCCGTCAAAAGTGCTCTTGGGTGCGATGGTGTAGCTCGAAGGGAGGCTGGCCATGCGAGCCTGATTGTTGGCACCCGTTGGCGCCAGGAACGCCTCGCGCGCTGACTGAGCTGGACGCTGTGTCAGGTTGAACTGCGAGCCCGTCTTCTGCCGCTGGGCGAGTTTCGCGGCCCTGTCATCCTTGTCAGTCAGATTGTTCACGACATTCAGGCAAAGCAAACGCACTGGTAGTCGAATTCCCGCGTCTCAATCTGCCGCTTCTTGTAATCGTCGGTCCGCTTCAAGATGGGACGACTCCATTCTCCAAGCAGTCGCTCGGCCATGCGCTTAATGCTAGGCTCGGGTTTCTTGCTGCGGGTGTAGAACAGCACCACCTTTCCAACGCCGCTGCTCAGGAGCGTCTCCTTTTCGAGATTCAGCTTGGTCAGCGCCGTGAATATGTCGCGTTGAATGTTGTATGCCGGTAAGGACCCGTCATTGAGGGGTTCCAGGATGAACTTGACGCTCTGCAGAAAATTGGTTTCGGGGTCCAGCACGACATGCTGAACATCGTTGCGAGTCAGAATGGCATTCACTTCGGGCAAGAGCTTCAGCTTGTGGATGGCTGGCTGCCCAACCTGACGAGCTGCGTTGTCGTCGACGCACGCCCGCTCCATCCGGAATTTTAGATCCGCTAGGTGGTCGTCCATCGCGTTGTCCAAGTCCTGCATCGAGTGTCAGCAAGTATCTGCCACGCTTTCAAGGGGGGGGGATGCACACAATCTCATCCTTCCTCTTTCGCTTGATGGTGGGCTTTTTGATGGCCGCGTCCAGTGCACGATCAATGGCACGTTTCCTCTTCTCTTCTGGGCTCAGCTCTTCCTGTTCTTGAGCCGGAGGGGAGGCTCCCGCTCTTGCCCGCCGTCTCTCGCCGTCAGCGGCTCGTCTCGATCGCCGTTGCGACTGCCCTGCATCCCCCTCGAGCTCGTCTTCCATGACAACGTCGTCATCGCGATCTCGCCGTTTCTTTTCTCGGCGGCCTTCTCTTGGCTTCTTCGGGGCATCTCCATCTGTGCGCTTTCGCTTAGTCACCTTGAGTGTGCGCGCGGCATCTTCGTCAATGTCCACAGGGCGATCCTCGATATTCGCCGTCTCGGGATCGTAGTCCTCGAACTGGTTTTCGTCAATTTCGGAAAGAAGGTCCGAGTCGCGGTCGGAATCGGCAGCAGCTATCTCGTCCTGCACCTCCTGCCCTCGCCCATCTTCAACGGGCTCGTTGGCTGGCGAGCCGACCGGCGACTCGACATCGGACATGTTGGAAGCCCTTTGGGCTTTGAGCCCGGCTTGCCGAAGGCGGTTGGGTGGTGCGGGGATCGGACGGATGTTGATGTCTGCAGAGGTCTTTGCTCGCCGCTACTTGGTCTGATGCCTTCCGGGAAGCGTCGTAGATATGCAGCTGGGGTGAAGCGGCAAAGGTGAGTCGTCGCCGAAGTTTGACGCACTAGGGGAATGCTGCGAGAGCCTCTTGTAGGGAGTTGAGAATCAAGTGTGCTGACATAATATCCTAGCTTGCCTCAGGCCCCACTCTTGATTTGTTTACTTGGCTGTTTGGTCAACCTTTTAGGCGTGGTACAGCATTTCCACCACGGAACCTTGAACTACCTTACCCTTGGATCAACAACATCGCGATACGCCATCATTTGCGGTGATCCGTAGCAGTCATGGACTCCAGGAGCTTTGAAGGCCCCATGGACTGGGAGTACCCGGACCGAGGTCCCCTTGACCCCACCAGCCCTTTTGCACAAGCAGCGAGGGGCGCATCGAGAAACAGTAAGTGCCCTTCGGCCGGCATCACGGGCCATTCTGCCAGCCTTCCAGGCGATAGCGAGTTGACAACTAACTGGTCATCTGCGTTGGTAGTGTTTGGCTCTCCGTTCAAGTCGACCTCGCGCCCCAACAACCCCTTTGCCAATGTAGCTACGCCTTCGAAAGCATCGGCGCCACCTCCTCAGGCTCCTCGATTCACTCCCCAACTGTCGTCAAGGAACATCGCGCCTCCGTTCCGAAACCCTGCGTTCACGACTCCAAGGCGCCCGGTAGACGAGGTCGTGCTTTCGGAAGCCTCGGGAGCCGAAGACAGCCCAGCACTGACAGAGGTGTCCGATTATCCAAACGACACACCCGAGGTGGACCACAGAATCGATGCGAACACGGGCGGCCCCATCATGCCGTTGAAGATTGACAAGGCGACTCGATACGGCAGGTCGGGGCTCCCCTTGAAGAAGCACGCGTCTGGCAAGGGGGAGATCCGACTACACAGGGAGTTGTCTATTGGGGCCAGGAAGCGAAAACGGCACAATCTCGACAGGGATGTGGGCAGCGTCGCCCGTCATCATCAAGCGCAGGACAGTGATGCGTGGGACTCGGACTCGGACACCAGCGTCGGCCCACGGAGCTCAAGACGGTCGCAGAGCAAGAATACGCAGAACGAGCAAAAGGGAGCCTTCGAGCTGTTCTTCCACTTCCTCAACAAGTACCCCAACGCCCCCGACCACATGCAGCGCTGGATGCAGTTTGGAGCCAACCTGTTTCTCGTCTCCGTCGTGGCCTATCTCGGCTGGTCCGTCGTCAGTACAGTGCGCAACGACATCTACAGAGCCAATGAGATTGCGCGCCAAGAGCTCATGAGCAAGATGACGGAGTGCCAGACTGAGTACACGATGAACAAATGCGCAGACAAGGATCGGCCAGGTCTGAGACTCATGTGCGAGGAGTGGTACGAGTGCATGACGCAGAACCCCGAGTCGATTCTGCGGGTCAAAGTCACGGCGAAGCAAGTGGCTGAAATCATCAACGAGTTTTCGGAAGCTATGCATCTCAAGGCTTGGGTATGGCTTTCCCGTCTCTGTATCTTGCAAGAGGTCGATGCTAACCATGTGACAGGGTGTCGTGCTTGCTTTCATCTTGGTGTGCACGACCGTCAATGTCGGGTCGCTGGGGCGACAGAGCGGGCACAAGGCAGCCCCTTCTGCGCCGGCACAGACGAGCCGGGCGGTTCACGACACGGTGAGATCCCCCGAAATCACGCCGGGGTACATGTTGGTGCCGGTCCAGACACCGAGGATGCAGCGCCGCGCGATGCTGGACGACGGAACGGATACGGACTCGTCGCCGCTGAATCTGAAGCCGGCGCTGACTCAGTACACCCCTTCAGGACGGAGGAGTCCAAGTAAAGGAGAACGGCAACTGAGCCCGGTAAAGTATGGACGCAGCACTAGTAAGGGGTACTGAAGATCCCGAGTTGAACCAACTGTGGGCGGTTCAAGCAGCGACAGTGGAGGCAGCTCCAACACTGCCATTTTATTTTGGAGACAATCGTGGCATCGAGGCGGTGGCATGGCGTTTGCATTTGTAACGGGCCCCAAGTTGGCAGGGCATGTCAGGACAACAGCGGGATATACGGACTACGGCTTGCCAAATAGGACT
This sequence comes from Tolypocladium ovalisporum, assembly GCA_024340015.1. Taxonomy (NCBI): domain Eukaryota; kingdom Fungi; phylum Ascomycota; class Sordariomycetes; order Hypocreales; family Ophiocordycipitaceae; genus Tolypocladium; species Tolypocladium ovalisporum. The sequence goes on from JALHBZ010000136.1 coordinate 200,467, forward strand.
TGGAAGGATGACAGGATGAGAAGGGCGGGGAAGATAAACAATTCGAGGACTCGAGCTGGTCGTGGATGTGCAGTGTAGGTTAGCTGGATGGCTGGTGCCTTGTAAGGCCTGGTGCCGCTGCTGCAGAGGTGCAAGACGTTGCACGCATTTAACAACTCTCAACACGAGGCTCGAAATTGTGAGTGGACGAGATTCCGGGGATTGCCATGTGGGCAATTCGAGTGGCATTTTACAATACCTCCAAATGCGCGGCGTTTGATTGGCTGTGGCCCCAGTCTAGCACAGACACGGAACCTTGGCCATATAGACGATGCTCACTAAGGTACCGTACGGGTACGCTATACTCGTAGTCGTCCCTTGCCTCGATGTCTCTGCCGTGCATGCTCGGCTCGTGACGGCCGAGCGAAGAGCCCCCCCCCCCCCCCC